>SZWC01035226.1:758-17279 GCA_023375785.1 Penium margaritaceum | reverse complement strand
GACGTGCCAACTTCAACTTTTGGAAGATCCACACCCGCCTTCTCTTGGAGGAGCAGGGCTTGCGAGAGGTGGTGAGCGGCGAAGAGCCATCTCCAGCCTCGTAGGCAATGGGCACCACCGCAACGCAGGTGGTAGTGAGGAGGACGTCATAGAAGGGTGCAGTCAGTGCAGGTTTATTTCTTGTTATAGTAGCAGTGTGTGAGAAGTGGGGGAAGAAGGACTTGCAGGCCTGTAAGCTATTTGTCAACACCATCTCCGACCCGCATCTCCTGTATATGTGCAAGACAACAACTGCAAAGGAAGGCTGGGAGGCGTTATGCCATAAGCATGGGATTAAGGATATAGATTTCCTCATGCTTTCAGAGGAGAAGATGGTGGCATTGAGGATGCAGAGTGGAGAGTGGATGGAGGAGGATCTGGACAGGGAAAAATACCTCGTAAAATCGTTGAAGGCTGCCAATGAACATGTTGAGGAGACCCGCTTCATCCTCCTCGTATTGAATATTCCCTCAACATATATTCCCTCAACTGTATGGGAGATGCTGGAGAACCAGCCTACTCTCGAATTGGACATCATCTCAACTCAAACGATGCAGATGGATTTGCGCTACAATGCAGCCAAGCACAACGGTGTCAACAGTGGCACAAAGGCAACATTTGTGGCCATGGGCAATGGCAACCAGCAGCGGTAGTCAGGGAAGTAAAGAGGGAAGAAGAAAGGCAAATGCTTGTACTGCCAGTAAGAATGGCACTATAGGAAGGATTTTTTTAAGTAGAAGAGGGATCAAAACGAGCTAAAGCAACAGTAGCCTAATCATCACCGACCTCTGCAGTAGTAGGAATCAAAAGAGTGGTAGCAGGAGTAGTAACAGCAGTAGCATCACATAGCAGCGGCAGAACCAGGAAGGTGTGCGCCACTTTCGCAGCATTCATGTTGCCAAAGACATGCTAGACCAGCTGTTCATGGTGCATACTAAAGTTTCGCGGACGGAGTTGGCAGATGTCGCTTGGTACATGGATAGAGGTTACATGAGGAGCCTGACCACGGACAAGGAGTGGTCTACACAGTTTCTGTCCATTCCTCCCCATACCATTGCACTTGGTGATGATCGCATGGTGTACGCTGAGGGGATTCAGATTGTGGAGATGTGACTGGAGACCCCACGTAACATGGAAGTGGGAATGTTTCACAAAGTACTGTATGTACTTGATACTACATTCCATCTCCTCTCGGTCTCCACTCTCACTAACAAAAGATTGCGTGTGATGTTTGACAACGAGTATGACTACATCCTCAAGAAAGACACAAGGGTGGAGCTGGCCAGGTCGGTAATGGAGGGAAACATGTACCAGCTGCTTTGGGCGACCAAGGTCCGACGTGTACAGAGCGTTCCAGTAGTGGTGTAGGCCATGGATGGCGAGATCTTGGATACGTGCTACAGCCACACTAGCATGTGCGCTTTGTAGCAGCTACAAACAAAGCATGTGGTATGCCATCTAGCAGTCATCTCCAACTTTCAGCAGCAGTTTCGCATTGGCCGTTGAGAGGACAGGTAGCACCGTGAGGCGTTCTCTAGAGTAGGAGACAATGCAAAAGAGGTGCTGGACCTGGTCCTTATAGACTAGTATGGCCCCATGCAGACCCAGAGCTTTGGAGGCTCAAGGTATTTCCTCACATTCATTTGTGATTTTAGCCATTTCTTTATTTTCTACTTCCTTGCGACCAATGACCCATTTTTTGACATGTTCAAGGAGTTCAAGGTGATCCTGGAGAACCAGAACAGGACGAATATCAAGGCGATGTACAGTGGTTGTGGTGGCAACTACTCGAGCAAGGAATTCTAGGCCTACCCTGTAGCAACAGGCATCAAGTAATGACATATCGTGCCATTCTTGCTGTAGCAAAATGGTACAGCATAACGCGACAATTGGAATTTTGTGGAGTCAGTGTGCTTCATGTTGCACGTAGCCTAGCTAGCCTATGACATTTGGGATGAAGTTGTGAGCATGACAGTCTACATCAAGAATCATAGCCCGACCAAGACATCGGAGCCAATGACACCGTACAAGGCGTGATTCGACAAGATGCCAAGTGTCGGTCACGTGCTCACCTTTGGCAGCGTGGCGCACATGCACCTACATAGGGAAAAGAGGCAAAATCTACATGCCAAGAGCGTGTAGATGTCGATGATCGTCTACAATGTGGCAAGCAATGCCGATCATATCGATGAGAGTGACACAGGCAACATCATCATCTCCAGGGACATCATCATTCACAAAAGCAACGTCATCGGCACCAATATCATCTGTAAGGAGGCAACAGAATTAACAATTGACAAATTAGTGGGAGAAACTCATACAATCCCCCTCTTCCCTGATTTATCCTCATCTAGGATAGTGGGAAGAATACCATACTCTCCCATGTTTAATGTAGTAGATACAGCGACCTCATTGGCAGTATTAGAGGAAGTGGAAGGAGAAGCACAAGTAGCGGAGGTGGAGAACCTGAACAGTATGAATATCAAGGCGTTGTACAGTGACCGTTATGGCAAGTACTTGAGCAAGGAGTTATAGGCCTACCTTGCAGCAAGAGGTATCAAGTCATGGCACACCGCGCCATTCTCGCCGCGGCAAAGATATAACAGAACGCAGCAACTGGACGATTGTGGAGTCAGTGTGCTTCATGTTGCCCGTGGCCCGGCTAACATACAAAGTTTGGGATGAAGCTCTGAGCATAATGGTCTACATTAAGAATCGTAACCCAACAAAGACGCTGGAACCAATGATACCATATAAGGCGTGGTTTGACAAGTAGCCGAGCGTCAGTCACTTACTGACCTTTGGCAGCGTGGTGCACATGCACGTGCTTGGGGAGAAGAGGCAGAATCTAGATGCCAGGAGCATGGAGATGTTGATGATCATATACATTGTGGCAAGCAATGATGATCATCTCTACGAGAGTGACACGGGCCACACCATCATCTCCGGGGACGTCATCTTTCATGAAAACAACGTCATCGGCACCAACATCATCTGTGAGGAGGCAGTAGAACTAGCAACTGACAAAGCAGTGGGAGAAACTGATCCAGTCCTCCTCTTCCCTGATTTTTCCACCAGGATTGTGGGAGAAATACCATACTCTCCCATGTTTTATACAATAGATACAGTGATCTCATTGGTAGTATTAGAGGAACTGGAAGGGGAAGCACCACTAGCGGAGGTAGTATTTGTGCCACAAGCACCATGCCAGCCACCGGTCAATGCACTAGCTCCAAGTCGTAGGTACCCTCTCAGAGTGCGCTGCAAGCCCAAGGAATGCAGTCACCTCTAGATGGCGCAGAAGCCGAAGCAAATGAATGTGGCAGTTGCCGTAGATTCAGATGAGCCACAGACCTACAAGGAGCAAATGGCAACACCAGATGTAACAGCTGGGCACACGCATTGTAGTAGGAGATTCAGTTGCACGTGGACAATGGCATGTGAGAGGTGACAGAGTGTCCACCTTGATGTCTGGTCATCAAATGCAAATGGGTGTTTAAGAAGAAACGGGGAGAACAAGGCAGCCTCAAGAAGTACAAAACGAGGCTGGTCGCCAAGGGATACTCGTAGCAGGAGGGCATCAATTTCATAGAAATGTTTTCCCTAGTTGTCCAGTTCTCCTCTGTGTGCACGCTCTTTTCCAATGCACAAGCAAATGACTTTGAGGTCCACCACATAGAAATCAAGACGATGTTCCTGAACAAGGACCTAGAGGAGGATATTTACATCGAGCAACCAGATGGGTTTGTCATGGATGGTGAGAAGCACGTCGTGTGCAAGCTATAGAAGTCCGTGTATGGCCTCAAATAAGAGTCGCGTGCTTGGAACCAGAAGCTAGACCTGGCATTGCAGTGTATGGGGTTTGAGCACAGCGAGTGTGACTATAGCGTCTATCGCTTGCAGCATGAGCATGAAATCTTGATCATCATTGTCTATATTGATGACATTCTTCACCTCTCCAACAGCATGTCCACATTGCAAGAGTTGAAGGAAGTCATGTAGGAGCACCTTTAGATGTCGGACATTGGAGAGGCCTCTTATTTCCTCGGTATACAAATCAGGCATGAGCGCAAGTCACGTACTCTCTCTTTGCAATATAGCTGCTACATCAAAGACGTCATACAGCTATTTGGCATGGCAGAAGTAGAACCCATCGCCACACCGCTGAGGATGCAGTACTACCTGACAAGTTTCAATGGAGAAGCAGATACAACTGAGCGGCAAAAGTACCTGAGTGCCGTGGGCGGCCTCATGGGCCTGATGGTGGAAACCAGGCTGGACATCTCATAGGGTGGAGGAGCTCTCAGCCAGCACCGGGCTAATCCCAAACATGAGTACTTGAAGGCAATGAAGCGAATCTTATGCTACCTTGCTGGTACCATCAAATTTGGCATCACTTACAATGGCAATGATAGCAACATGATCGGCTATGCAAATGGATACTAGGTTTCCATTGCGTAGGACTGCAATTCCATCTCTAGGCATGTGTTTGTAATGAACGACGGATCCATCCGCTTGTGTAGCAAGCAGCAAGTGCTTGTGGCCACCTCTAGCATTGAAACTGAGTATGTGTCTTTCAGCTTTGCAGCCAAGGACGCAGCTTGGCTGTAGCATTTCATGGCGAAGATAGGTGGGAGTGCAACTGTGCCAATACCTATGCACGTCAACAAACACATCGCAATCACACTCGCCAAGAACCCAGAGCACCCTCCACCCACCAAGCACGTTGACATTACATATCATTTCATGAGGTACATGGTGCAAGAATGTATCATCAAGGTATAGTTCACTCCAACCAGCAACCAGGTCACATCTTCCCACCAAACCAATGACTTGAGAAAAGTAGCATTTCTGCACGAATGCACGTGGACTCAACTCACTCTGACTACGGCAAAGTGGATGACTGTTGGAAATGGGGCCATCCTGCATAATCACATGTGTGCAAGATGAGGCATGGAGAAACTACCAAATGACTGCTTTGATTGTCAACCTGAGTTCACCACTTGAAAGGTCACGTGACACTCTGTCTACGGTCCACGTTTTGGGCCGATCCAACACTAGGATCGAAAGAAATGAATTTATGAAGTCATATACCACAAGAACGTGGGGCAAGGCTTCATGCCTTGGTCTCAAGAAAGAAAAGGGACGAGAGGTCAAGGGTTAAGACCAGCTGAAGACATGATCCAAAAAGGCCCTTGGTACTAGTCTTGCCTTGCCAGAGTGAACTGACGAGGTTAGATGGATGTGGCCGTACGTTTTAGGTGAGGTGTGATCCTCTTGATGGTTTGGTGTGCTAGCCATGGACACATGGTAATTTTCCATGTGATCGTGAGTAAGGTGACCACTAGGCATAGGACATGAGAGCATTCTCTAGCTTTCTAGGGTGTGTGTGAGTGGCGAGCTTGATACCTAGGCTAACTGCCCCTCTTGTGCGAGTTTTGACTATCATTTGGGTGAGAAAGACTTGCATAAGCTATTACTTCCTATGTACTGCCTTGTTTTGAACGATGTAAGAAGCATTCAATAGTGCATCCCATGTCCTCCATGTCCAAGTGCTCCCTATTCAATTGCTGCCCCTCTCCCCAAGTTCCAACATGTCTGTGGGAGGATCGCCGACCACGTCCCATAGTTCTCTGTTCATGAAGACCATCTTCATGTTCAACAACCAGGTCTGGTAGTCGTCCTAATGAAAATGGATACCTTGAACTGATCACGATGTCCGTTAACCACGATGAAAGCTTCTCCTGGTAAATGCACCTCTTGGTGTGGTACAAACTATGAAAAGAGTAATCTCCCACAATCATGAGTATCTAAGGAAAGTTTAATGAATGAACGTGTTTGTACTTGAGTCACGTTAAATTCCACCTTGCAATCTTTGATGAAAAATGACACTAAAGTATTACATACTAGTGATTCAATAGGATACACCAAAGTCACCAACACACAACTCGTCTCCTGAGCTCTAACAATATGCTATACTTGAAAATGTGTAAAGTACGGACCAATAAATCTATAAACAAATCGGCTACCTATTTGTACTAGTCTAAAACTAGGAAAATAAAGTAGTGAGGTGTTCATTGAGCCCCAAACTTTCCAATACTCTAGTGCATGTTCTTTCGGAGTGAGGGCCATACAGGATGCCAGTCTCAAAGTACTGAGGCTGATGGATGCATTGTTCCTCTGTACTCAACTCAAGAGGAGCCAGAGATTGCACTCTCAGTCAATCGACATCTCTTCTCAGCCTGTTTCTCTCCCCAGTCTCCCACCAAAGAACTGAGGCTCACGGACGCATTGTGCCCTTTTATAGAACTTTAATGTGGATGTCTCTGTCCTCGACATCCATCCCTATTTCTTGTAACTGATATGTTAGCATAGGCGATCAAGAAGAGTTGGTGTTTGTACTCTTGGTCTTTACGTCCAAGGCCATTCCGCCAACTTCTGCAAATTATGTCGGTGTATATGCAGTCCATTTCCATGTCACCACTATCGTATGACAAGCAGAGCAAAGAACTTAGGGCAAAGGATGGATGGATCATTGGGATGCCTAAAGAGGCCGGCCAATAGCCATACCATACCCTACCATGAAGGATCGGCAAGAGAGTAGGGAGAGAGAGTGACGACCTCTCTCCACTCCCTCGGTCTTTTCCCAAGCCAAGTTCGTCAGCCCATTGTGTAAGTCATTTTTCTCTTACATGTAATTTGCGGCATACTCTATGCCGCATTTTATGTTTTGTCCGTTGCTCCACTTCATACTTGTAGATGGAGCTGACGCTTCAAAGGTAAGGCAATGATCGCATGTGCTTTCCGATGATGTGGTCAGATTGATTATCAGAGGAGAAATGAGAGAGAGATAGCAATTTTCCATCACAAGATGCGCATGGCGATGTGGTTGTAGCATGTATGCAAGAGCTTGTGATCTGTTGCCTGCACTGTTGTTGGAATAATGTGCTCACATGATATCATGGTTATCCATAGCAGGCAACTCATGTAGCCTGTTTTCACCGTGCTGGCCAACTCCCTTCCCGTGTCCTCGTAAAGGGTGTAGCCATAGTCTTCGTTGAAGTCAATGTACCCGTCCTGTGTTGGTGAGAGGTCGGAGTGAGAGGAAGTTGAATACACCATGAACTACATATAACACGCCGTGGAAGACTCCTACTCCAATGCCACTCGGGCTCTCCAAGTACATCTCCACAATTCCAATCCCCTGAGCATACACTAGTAAATTATCACCCATAGTGATACGACAGGATGGGATTGGGAGTAGGTACATGATACACTCCTTGTAGTGTATAAAACTTTGTTGCATCATGAGTCCTTACATCTTGCCAGATCTGCGTTCTCCGCTTGGGAAATGTCAGATTTTACCGTGAAGAGGCGGTCGTATACCATCTTTGTCATGCTTATCTTACCCAAGTTACACACTCTTGCCTGGTATTTCTACTACTGCTGCTAATCCTGCTATGACTACTGCAATTCTTGTGGAGTCTGTTACTTTTGCTGCTATTGCAATGACTGCAGCTGTTGCTATGCACTCTACTCCTTGTTAAAGTACTATCTCTTGTAGTTCCTTTCCTTATAGCAGTAATGGTACTTGCTTTTCTTCCAACCTCTCTACTTTCAAGACCATTGATGCTACTTCTGCTCGTTACATTAGCATATGGCTAGAAATACGGCTTCATTACTACCACTGCCAGTTTCAGGCCGATCCAACGGTCAGATTGGGAGATATGAATTTTCGAAGTTTCAGGGGTCATGGACCGCCGATGTCTGGGTGGCCATGGGCGATGGCTCCATGCCTTAGCCTGAGAAAAGAAAAAGACAAGAGGTCCAGGGTCAAGACCTAACGAGAGAAATATCCAAAAAGGTCCTTGGTCTTAGGATTGCCTTGTCAGAGTGTACTGACTAGGATAAAGGTACCTCTCCTTACTTTTTAGGTGAGGTGAGATCCTTGTGTGCTAGCCATGGACACATGGCGATTCTCCATGGGTTCGTGTGTGACTCGTCAGCCTGATTGTTAGGCTGATTTCCTCCCTTGTGTGAGATTGTGGACTCTAGTGTGTGAGCCTTAGCCTCCATGGCTAAGTGGTGTGGCTTGTGAGAGGGCTGACTTGCCAAAGCTCTAGCTCTATATGTACTCCATCATTTTGAGTGATTTAACAACCATTCTTCAGCACAAGTGATGCCATTTCAGTCCCACATGCTCGCTGCTCCAAGGCTCCCTCTCTCCTCCAGATCCAACATTTGGTATCAGAGCCAGATTCTGCCAGATTCAGCCAGCACAGGTCATCACTTTGAGAGTGACGGGTTAGGGTCACCCCTTAACCAAATTTGACAATCGACCACTGGATCTTCAAGTGCGCGAGACAAGCTTTCCAGCGAGCCCAAGATCACAAAGAGCCAAGAGTCGGATTGAGAGTTATGCTCAAAACGAGGTCGGCCAGGGCTACACTCTTATCTATGAGTAAGACTGTCGCCTTGTGATGACCATAACTCTCTTGTTTCTTTGTCAAATTTAAAACGTGGCACATGCAAATTATAGTATTTTTTCTAAGCGTTTCATTGGTGCAAATATATTTGCATTCCATTTATTCGTTTGGGAGAAACGTTGTTTACAAGCTGGCTGGTCTGAGTTGGAGTAGGAGCAGAAAGATACCCTGTTTTCAAGAGGGCATATCTTTCAAAATTCCCTGATGATGACCCTGTTTTATGGGTCGATCTGAAAGGTTTTGAGCTGAATGTTCCAGTGGTGGGCTCCGTTTTTCCAAATTCCCAGTCTGCTATCGTCTACAGTCCATTTTCTGTCAGAAAGATTTCTGGCAGTAGCAAGAGCAGAAGCAGGATTAGCGCCGCCACCCAAGGGTAGCGTTGAGCATCACCAAAGCTCAAAATGGCAGCAGCACGCGTGGTAACAGCAGCCCAGCCCTTGGAGAGGCTGGAAGGATGCGCCAACTTCACATTTTGGAAGATCCGTACCCGCCTCCTTTTGGAGGAGAGGGGCTTCTGGGAGGTGGTGAGCGGCGACGAGACGCTCCACCTCCAAAGGCAAAAGGCATCACCACAGCTGAGGTGTTGGCGGGGAAGACGCCGCAAAAAGGTGCAGCAGATGCAAGTTCATCTACAACTACAGCGGCGGCGTATGAGGAGTGGAAGAAGAAGGACAGGCAGGCCTACAGGTTGCTTGTCAACACCATCTCCAACCCGCATCTTCAGTACGTGAGTGACAAGGATACTGCAAAGGAGGGGTGGGACACGTTGTACAAGAAGTATGAGAGCAAGGATCCTACATTCCTCATGCTTTTGGAGGAAAAGATGATGGCGCTGAAAATGCAGGGTGGTGAAGGGATTGAGGCATACCTGGATAGGGCAAAGGAGCTAGCGAAGCAGCTGAGAGCGGCCGGCAACCCTGTGGAAGAGACGAGCTTCATCCTCCTCTTGCTGAGGGGACTCCCAACCAGATACGACACGATGCTAGAGACGCTCGAGTGCCAGCCAACTCTCGATCTCGACTTCATCTGCACACACCTGGTGCAGGTGGAACTGCGTCGCAATGCCGCAAAACGCAATGGCGGCAACTGCAGCAATGAAGCAGCTTTCATGGCGATGGGCTCACGCAACCAGCAGCAGTAGCAGTCCGGGCAGCAAAGAGGCAAGAAGAAGGGCAAGTGCAATTATTGCCTGAAAGAGGGGCACTACAAGAAAGAGTGCTTCAAGCGCAAGAGGGACCAGAAGGAGCAGCAGCAGCAGCAGAAAAAGCAACAATCTCCACAGCAACAGCAGCAGCAGTCACAGCAACGTCAGCAGCACCAGCAGCAACAGCAGCAGAACGAGACTGGCGTGCACCATTTTGGCAACATGAACGTGGCCAAGGAGGTGCGCGACCGCCTCTTCATGACGAAGCCTGACATGTCGCAGAAGGAGAAGGTGGATCTGGCGTGGTACAAAGACTCTGGGTGTACCAAGAGTCTGACATACCACAAGGAGTGGTTTACGTAGTTGCTGTCCATCCCTCCCCGTCCTATCGCTTTGGGTGATAATCGGGTAGTGTGTACTAAAGGGATTGAGATTGTGGAGATGTGGTTGGAGACCCCGCGTGGCATTGAATTGGGAGTGTTCCATGGCCTGCTGTACGTACCTAATGCTGCGTTCAATCTTCTCTCAGTGTCCTCTCTCACCAACACAGGACTGCGAGTCGTCTTTGACGACGACTATGGCTACATCTTTGACAAGGAAACAGGAGAGGAGTTGGCCAGGTCGGTGAAGGAAGGCGACATGTACCGCCTGCTAGGGGCAACCAAGATTGCGCGTGAGCAGAGTCTTGCAGTAGTGGTGCAGGCAACAGGTGGCGAGATCTGGCATGCGCGCTACGGCCACATCGACATGCGCACCTTGCAGTACCTTTAAGCAAAGCAGATGGTGCATGACCTACCTACCACCTCAAACTTTGAGCAGCAGTTGTGCATCGGCTGTTTGGAGAGGAAGCAGCACCGGGAGGCGTTCTCTGGAGTAGGGGAGCGTGCGAAGGAAGTGTTGGAGCTGGTCCACACGGACTTGTGCGGACCGATGCAGACCCAGAGTTTTGGAGGCTCTAGGTATTTCCTGACCTTCATTGATGATTTCAGCCGTTACACTGCTATGTACTTCCTTCCTTCCAATGACCAATGCTTTGACAGGTTCAAGGAGTTCAAGGCCATGGTGGAGAACAAGACTAGCAAGAAGGTGAAGCCGCTGCGCAGCGATCGCGGTGGAGAGTACCTGAGCAAGGAGTTCCAGGACTACCTCGTAGCAGCTGGCTTCAAGGTGTAGCGTACCGCGCCATACTCGCCATAGTAGAACGGTGTAGCGGAACGCGCCAACCGTACCATTGTGGAGTCGGCGCGCTCCATTCTACACACGACTCGGCTGACCTAGGACTTCTGGGGTTAAGTAGTGAGCACTGCGGTCTACATCAAGAATCGCGGTCCAAGTAAGGCGCTAGAGCAGATAACGCCATACGAGGCGTGGTTCGGCAAGAAACCAAGCATGGGTCATCTCTGAGCATTTGGCAACCTGGCGTACATGCACGTGCCCAAGGAGAAGCGGCAGAAATGGGACGCAAAGAGTACGCAGATGCTGATAATCGGCTACGATGTGGCAAGCAAGGTCTATCGCCTCTACGAGAGGGATACAGGCCACATCATCATCTCCAGGGATGTCGTCTTCAACAAGAGCAACGTCATCGGCACCAACATTGTCTGTGAAGAGGCAGCAGAACCAGCAGCTGACGAGACAATGGGATTAGAAATCCTTCCTGACCCACTCTCTCCCGATCCTTCCTCTACTATGACAGTGGGTGAATCACTCTACTCTCCCATGTTTGATGCAGCAGATACAGCAGCCTCACCAGCAGAAGCAGAGGATGGAGATATAGCACCACCAGTAGCAGCAGTTGTGCCAGCAGCACCACGCCAGCCACCCGCTAACGCTCCAGTACCAGGTCGCAGGTACCCATTTAGGATGCGTTACAAGCCTGGTGAGCGCGGCCATTTCTGGATACTGCAGAAACCAGAACAGATGAATGTCGCAGTTGCAGCAGATTCAGATGAGCCAACGTCATACAAGGAGGCCATGGCTGCACCGGATGCAGCAGATTAGGCGCAAGCCGTGCAGCAAGAGAAACAGTCGCAGCTGGACAACGGCACGTGGGAGCTAACTGAGCGTCCACCTGGACGTAAGGTGATCAAGTGCAAGTGGGTGTCCAAGAAGAAGCGGGGAGCAGATGGTAACCTGGAAAAGTACAAATTGAGGCTGGTCGCCAAGGGCTACTCGCAGCAGGAGGGCATCGACTACACAGAAACTTTTGCCCCTGTTGCAAAGTTTGCCTTTGTGCGCACGCTCTTCTCTTATGCAGCAGCTGAGGACTTCGAGGTTCACCACATGGATGTCAAGACGGCATTCTTGAATGGTAACTTGGAGGAGGAGATCTACATGGAGCAGCTGGAGGGGTTCGTCATGGATGGCCAGGAGCACCTGGTTTGCAAGCTGCACAAGTCACTGTACGGCCTCAAGCAAGCGTCGCGTGCTTGGCACCAGAAGTTTGATGCGGCGTTGCAGTGCATGGGGTTCGAGCGCAGCGACTGTGACTACAGCGTGTATCGTTGGCAACGTGAGCATGAGATCCTCATCATCATTGTCTATGTGGATGACATTCTCGTCCTTTCCAACAGTATGTCTGCACTGTAGGAGTTCAAGGAGGCCATGCAGGAGCGGTTCCAGATGTCTGATCTCGGAGAGGCATCATACTTCCTCGGTATCCAGATCACGCGTGACCGCAAATCACGCTCTCTCTCGCTACAGCAGAGTCGCTACATCAAGGACGTTCTGTAGTGGTCCGGCATGGCAGAGGCAAAACCCATCAGTACGCCGCTGGAGACGCGGCAGGACCTCGTGAGCTTCAGTGGGGAAGCAGATGCTGTTGAGGGGCAGAAGTACCAGAGCGCCGTCGGAAGTCTTATGTACCTGATGGTGGCAACCAGGCCGGATCTTGCACAGGCTGTGAGCGCTGTGATCGAGCACATGGCTAATCCCGGACCGGAGCACCAGAAGGCAGTGAAGTGGATCTTCCGCTACCTTGCTGGAACCATCAACGTCGGCATCACCTACAACGGCAATGACAACAGCGTCATCGTTAGTCAGCTGGCTCTCAAGCATCTCTAGTACTGTGTCATACCTTGTTGGGAGCCCCTTCGCATGAGGAGGATGAAGCGCATCTTTTCGACATGGTTATTGACCACTTTCAACTAGTTTCTATTATTCTTGCTTTGTCTAGGCATGGCTTTATCCCTTTACGTCCCTGACTTTTTTGGGCTATCATCTTATCTTTCAAAAACATTAGGAATGGAATGTCCTTGCTCTCATACTTCTACAACGTGTCCCATCCCTCCCTTGCAATAGCCTTGTGACTGATGTCATGAAAACGGGGGCTGAAGATGGTGTTCACAAGCAATCTAGAGGCTTGCCTGACGTTCTTCCACTCCTCTGTCACTAGTAGACTTTTACCGGAACCTACATCAGCTGCACCTTTCCATGACATCTTCTTTGCCACCACGTGTGCTCTCGTCATGCCTTTTGCCTGTGGAACCAGCACCGGCTTGTCGTTGCTCGCCATCCATCTCAAGCTCCTTTCCTCCGAAAGAAGGCAGGTATGGGTGTTCGAAAACATGAAGTTTGGGTATCCCTACAGCCTTTCCAAATGCTGGGCTGTTATCACAAAGTCTGCTGGTGCCATTTTTTGCATCAGTGATACTCAATGCTCCCCTTGGATTGTGGCACTATCCCTTCTTCTGCTGCTACTTCGGTCAGAAATCTCTCCAATAGAAAAAAGAGTGTAGAGGCCAACACACTTGGAACTTGGAAAACTCAACTCAAAAACTTTCTGATCAACCCATAAAACAAGGTCAGCAAAAGTGGATGTTGGAAGATATGCCCTTTTGAGAATTGGATATGCTGTTACTCCTCTTCTAGCTCTGACAAGCCAACTTGTAATCAGTGTTTCTCTCAAATGTACCAATGGCATATAAATATTTTTACACCAATAGAAAGATCAGGCGAACCTATTTAACTTTAATATGCTAATTGTCAAAGTTGGATAAAAACCAAGTTGTGGTCATTTCAAGGCAATTGTGTTGCTCAAAGAGCAGACTAAAACATTGGATAGGATTCGTGTGAGTATTATAATACGTCGGACCATTAGCTATTGACAATCTTGTACTCTTTGAAAAGATTGTCTCACAAACTCCAACAGCTAGTGGTAGATTATGAAATGTGGTCAACATTCCACCCTAGCCCATCACCTCCAAAGAGACGGCATGCACTAGTTGAAACGAGATGAATCTAGCTCTAATACCAGGATTTTGGAATTGGAGGAGGGAGGTATCCTTAAAGTATTGAGCATATGAAACTTCAACAGCATCAGTTGTGCCGAAGAAAAGTTGTTAAATCACTGAACATTATGGAGCACATATAGAGGTAGAGCCTGGGTAAGTGAGTCCTATCACACGCCTCGACACTTTGCCATTGCGGCAAAGGCTTACACACAAGAGTCCATTGTGTCACAAAAGAGAGGAAATTAGCATAGCAATCGGGCTGGCCAATCACACACAAACTAGGAAACACTCTCATCCTACACTTATAATGGCCAGATCACCCAAAATCCCATGAAGGACCATGTGTCCATGGCTAGCACAAATGGATTCCATCTCACCTAAGAACTAAGGAGAGGTACCTTTTTCCTAGCTTGTACACTCTGACAAGGCAATGATGACCAAGACAACCACGGCTGATGACTCGAAAAACTTCAAAATGTCAGGTCTCTTAATTCAACCATTTCATCGATGAAATTTTGACCAGATAAAGATTTCCCACCTGATCTTCTCAATTGTGAAGTAGCATCGAATTGGAGTAGGTATCTGGTAGTTCCTTAGAACGTGGTCACATGGATCTTAAACCAAGCCTCATGGCTTGGTTTCTAACACCAATATTGTGAAGAGCTAATGGTTAGATGAAGAGTTATGCTAAAAATATGGAACACCGCCAAAAAGTCACACGCCAGCAGCCGCAGTCACTAGCAGTGGTTTCGTTGCTAGGAGAGGGTCGTGCGACATCTCAATGGTTAGCTCACACACCAAGGAGTTACGGGCAGGGAGGTTCATGCCGTGAGTGCCGTTGACCGTACTCCCTGGTTAGACCACTGAGGAGTGGTCAAACACTTGATCTGACTTTATATTTGAAATCCTTGCATTTTTCCATGCATGATCAAGCGTTGAATCGCTCAATTTGAGTGATGTTTCAGAAAGTTAGTCTAGTCCAAATTTGGTTGTTAGACGGGTGTAATCTGGTACCCGCGATGGGTGGCGGGATAATCCACCGCCAGTGATCCGAGGTCATCCCCAATGGGCTCCAAATGCACCAAGGGCATCAATGAGGCATCCATAAGGAGCTCCTTGACCAGGATGAACTTCTCCTTTACATATGGGAGAGAAAAGGTGCTTCGATGGGTCATTGTCGAAGCGCCTTTTGTTGCCTAGCGTGCAAGGCAAGATGGGCGGCTCCACCAAGGGTTACTTTGACGGCCGTAGTAGGGGCTATACTGCTCTGATTTGCGTGTGCTTGGATGCGTTGGAAAGCTTAGATAGCTGGCTATAAGGATAGAATATAATATCAAAATTCTAATTGACCAAAACATGTTTTGATTCAGTTCTGCTGAATGCGACGTGTTATGCCTACTCACATCCGTGATCCTTGTTCTCCACACTCTTCACCAAAGGTGTCCATTGGCTCCCCTAAACATTGGTTGCGTGTACCAATGAGAGCTAGGCATCCTTGAGGGTACCTCCACACCCACTGATGCCAACAAAGCATTATGGGCCCACGATCCTAGAAGGTCCCTAACTCAACAACGTCCACGCTACCGCCGCGCGCCATGGCACTGACCAAGCAAGAGAGCATCCGCGCTGTCTCGAAGTTTGACGGACTTGGCTTCCACTTGAGGAGGTGGGAGTTTGAGGTATTCCTCAATGAAAAGGGCCTGATTGAGCAGGTCAACGGTAAAGAAACTGCCCCTCCCGATACCGCGACACCGGAGGAAGTGGAAACGTACAAAAAGCACAACAAAAAAGCGCTTGCTTTGTTGATATATGCGCCTGCTCCGACACAACGCTCCCTCCTTCAAGGATGCACGGAGGCCGCAGAGGCCTAGAAGAAGCTCTACAGCATCTACCAGTCTACCAACCTTGCTACCCTGCTCTTTGTCTTCAAGAGGCTTGTCACCCTCTGAGCCAACAAAGGCAACGACATCATGGAGATCCAGCAGCAGATTGAGTCCTTGACTGCCGAGTGCGTAGTCACTTGGTGGAAGGTCAACCCTCAGCTGCAAGCCATGATCCTCCTCCTGGTCTTGCCGGACAGTTGAAGTCCCATGATCACTGTCTCAGGTGGCTGGTCTGCTAATGAGCTGAAGTACCCGAAGGTGGCTTAGTACATCCGCAATGAGTGGATGGGGCGTGGTGGGAGAGAGAGAGTGGGACAACATCTAGTTCCGCCCATGCCGTCCGCACTCAAGGTATAGGGGGAGGCAAGAAGGGGGAGGGTGCCAAGCAAGGCACCAAGAAAGGGGGCAAACAAGGGGAATGCTACGTGTGTGGCAAAGAAGGTTACTACATACGCAATTGCTCCAATAGGTTGTCAGACCAGTGGGGGAAAGCCGGAAATAAGGACGACCGCGCAATGATGGCGAAGGAGTCCATCGACTTGACAGATCCGGGAGTCTCCGTGGTTGACTCCAGATCAGGCCGCCACACGCAATGTAAGTGGGCAGCATGCATCACCTACGGTGCCTTGAAACGACGCACGACGGTGGCCAATGGCAAAACAGAGTTGGCTACCGGAGAAGGCAACGTTTGCATCGAGGTGGATGTGGATGACAAGGCTGTCACGAGCACATTTGAC
>SZWC01035224.1:0-17279 GCA_023375785.1 Penium margaritaceum | reverse complement strand
CACTTGCTCTTCTTGATCAATACAACATCGGCCCCATTGTTGTGGATACTCGTAAGAGCACTTTCGAGCATCCAATTGCATATTCATAACATAGGCGCAAGTTATCCAAGCAAGGTTTCAGAACTTTAAAACATGTCTCTACGGAAACCACGTACTTCAACATGTCTTCAAAATCAACACGTCTCATTTTTCACAAAATCAGAGAACCGTAATTGAAGCTCATCAAAACCATGTTCGAATCTTCATTCAAATTTAGGAAACCGTATGTGAATATTCGACCGTTTTCCTAACGAATGCCATCCTTTGAGAAGATTTCTACGCTTATGAAAGTTTGTACTTTGGAGCCAAGAGTAGGTGCTTCATTGAACATAATAGATCTGCCAAAAATCTTGAGCACTACTTCACGGAGCACCTTATTTTGTACAGCATACCTAAGGGACCACAATGACGGCCTATGCACTCATTTTGTGTGTGCTGTTCAAACATTCCTGCCGTTACCAACGGCAGTGAAGGACGATGCCACGGGTCACGCTTTGTCGTTGAATGCACCTCGGGTGTCATGTTGCTAGTGTCAAAAAAGATGAGGTCCATGGTTTCAAAAGATAATAGGAATGATAGACATGATGGAAAAAAGGAAAAGCAACGTGCAGAATTTCATTCTCTTTGAAGATTTTCTCCACACTACATTTAGTCCCAATCAACCCAAATTCATGCACTACTATATCTTTGTACACCACACATGTTATTGTACACGAAAAATCCAAGCACCTTCCTTGTACTCACCCATGAATTATGGTAACATTCATGAAAGATTCCTGGTCGCATTGAAGGATAAATTCACATAATGAAGAGTCTTCCGTGTAACTTCTACACAAATTTACACTTTAAGAACTATGAAAAAATCTCAATTGTGTACATGATGTCTTGTGACTTCTATAAAATTTCTCCTCCTTGTACATAAGTGTAGTTATGTATATCATTGTCATTCTAACTTATGTCCACTCCCTCATACACTTTCCACTTTCTAGGGAGGGGAGAGACAGTGGGGGGAGGGGGGGTCAAAAGGACAAAATCGTATGAGACAAGTGTTTTAAGGAGTGTATTACAAAACAAGTGACATTGCGTTGAAATGACACATTTGGGTTAATGATAACATATCACTTCCATGAAGTCACCCCCTCAAACAATCATCCCATACACTTTGCACTTGACGAAAGGGGGGGGGTTGGGGGGTCTAAAGGGCAGAAGTGTACGATGTAAGTTTATGAAGGAGTGTATCACATATCAAGTGATGTTACGTTGAAATAATCCATTTGTGTACATGATCCCATGAAAATTCTAAGAATTTTCTCCTCCTTGTACACAAGTGTATTTGTGTATGTCATTGCCATAACAAATTTTGTTCACTCCCTCATACAATCCCTTCATACACTTTCCTCTTGATGGGGGGAGGGGGAGTTCGAGGGGGGGTTACAAATAGCGATAGTGTATGAGGAAAATGTAAGGAAGAGTGTATTACTAAATACATGACGATACATTGAGATAATGAATTTGTGTACATGATCTCACATGACCTTTCTGATGATACTCCTCCTTGTACACAAGTGTACTTTTCTATGTCACTATCATACAAAAATCTGTTTACTTCCTCATAAACTTCCATCATACACTTTCCACTTGATGGCGGAGGAAGGTGGGAGGAGGGGTCAAAGATACAATAGTGTATGAGGTAAGTGTACGAAGGAGTGTATCATTAAACAAATGATGGTATAGTGAAGAGATTCATTTTTGTACATGATCATCTACCACTTCTATGAAGTCTTCCTCCGCGTACACAAGTTTAAATGTTTATGTCACCATCATATCATCTTTAGTTCACCCCTTCATACACTCCCCTCCTACACTTTCCACTCGACCGGGGGCGGAGGGGAGGGGGGGAGAGGGGATTCGGAGGAGGGGGTTTCAAATGACAAATGTGTATGCGACAAGTGTATGAAACAGTTTATCACTTAAAAAGTGATGTTATGTTGAAGTGATAAACTTTTGTACATGATAACCTATAACTTCTATGAAGCTTCTACCCCTTGCACACAAGTGTACTTTTGTATATTGCTACCATACCAAAGGATGTTCACTCTCTCATGCAATCCTCTCATACACTTTCCACTTGATGATGGGGGGATCCAAGTGGCATAAGAGTACGAGGCAAGTGTATGAAGGATTGTATCACTTAACAAGTGATGTTATGTTGAACTGTTTCATTTGTGTACAAAGTCTTATGTAACTTCTATGATGTTCCTCCACCTTCTACACAAGTGTACTCTTGTTCATCGCTATCGTATAAAGTTCCGTTCACTCCTTCATACACTCCCCTCATACACTTACCACTTGACAAGGGGGGGGAGGTGGGGGGGTCCAAAAGACAAAAGTGTTTGAGGTAAGTTTACGAAGGAGCACATCAATAAACAAGTGGCGTCACAATGAAAAAAATATTTTTGTACATGATCACCTACCACTTCTGTGGATTTTCTCCTCCTTGTACATCCGTGCAGTTTTCTATGTCATTATCATACAAAACTATGTTCACTCTCTCATACACTCCTCTCATACAATTTCCACTTGATGAGAGGGGGAGGGGGTGGAGGGGTCCAAAAGACAAAAGTGTTTGAGGGATGTAGATGAAGGAGTGATGTTACAATGAAACAATACATTTGTTTTTCACAAAGGAAATAAAACTGAACATGTATAGAAAGTGCCACCACTATATGCCTCTCTCACATCCTACAAACTTCTACACACATAACCAAATCTATTGTACGTAGGCCCTTTGGTGTATCAAAGTTGTCTCATTAACTCTAAATCCCACACTATCAAGAATGGAAGATCAAGAATGTGAAGAAGTGACATGCTAGAAAGCAGTCATCCCGAGAAGCATGAAATGAGCCAAAAAAAATGATTCTATTTTGAATCATCGTGGACAGTAGTGGCATCAACATAAGCTTCTCTAAAGATCATCCATTTTTTTGCAAGTTTCTTTGCTGCCTTTGCAGGTATCTAGTGAGAAGACAAACCATTAGGTCAAAGCCTTAACACAAGATCTCATTGATCCTCATGCGCTTGCCCTCGAGTCTTGTGACGAGTTCAGATCCATCATTGTTACATCTGTTCATGACTCATTTTGTAATCGAACGTAAGGATGAAAGTTACAGCAGTGATGGATGTTGTGAGCAGAAATAAGGTAAGATCCTCCCCGCTCAAAGTCAAGATTTGAGCAAAAATACACTCAAAACTTGGAACGAAAGTGGATTTTGCTTGCGACCACACGTTTAAGGCCAAACAAACCCTAAGAGAACTAGTATGGACACCACAAAAGTTGTGTGGGACTCAAACGCATTAGTGTATGCTGCCATTTGTAGGGTTGGTGAGCTACAACTAGAATGAATTATAGGGTTATTGATTCTTGAACAAGGTGCCTCCTTTGGCTTTCAGTTGATGTTGGATGCGCCTAGCAAAGTGTAAAATTTTTTACTAACAAATCAGTTAAGGAATAGTTGCCTCCTTTTCACTATTTGCTGTGGTCTATTGCGAGTTCTTCAATTTAGTGATTGCATCGTCTTGATTTCAAGAAAGGCCCAAGGCATGTGTGGTCTAATCGCAAAAAGGGCTTTGTGGAGTTATGGTTAATCACCCCAAATTCATACACTCATCAATTGGTGTATCAAAAATGTATTCCTATGTGCAAACATCTCTGAGAAATCATCAACATCCACTCATGTCACTAAAGCCCAAACATTTTTTCTTCTTATAAGGTGTTAATTATAATGGATTACATGTGCCACGTACTAGTTTTTGTTCGATGTCCATGTTCACTGACATGTTCCTTTCCCAGTACACTTGTCAATACATGGTTTCAAGGATGAGGTGATTGGTCATAAATGTTTTTGTCAGCCGTTTGTAGTAGCCATCGATCACAGAGTGATGCAATTTTAGCATGGTGTTAAAAGTGACACATAGGGAGGGAGGCAGATGACATTGAGGGAAGGAAAAGGGGAAGGGAAGGCGGAGGTGGAGGACAAGGAGGAGAGGGAAAGAACAAGGATGAGGGCAAGGGTGACGACAACAAGGACGCCGACGTTGAGGGTGAAGGAAAGGTGAGGGTGATGGTAAGGGTGATGGTGAGGGCCAGGGCTTGGGCCATGGCGAGGGCAAGAGCAAAGATGAGGGTGAGATCACAAGCTAGGGTTGTAAAGAGGGAGAGGGTGGATGAGGCAAGGGAGGGGGTGGGGACGTGGCAGTGGAGGGTACTAGGGAGGTGGAAGTGTGGAGAGAGGGGGGAGGGCAAGAGGGGGGGGGAGGGCAAGGAGGACGATGGTGAGATGGGGATGGAAAGAGGAAGTTGTAGGGGGTGGGTTGAGGAATGGGAATGGGAAAGGCAAAGGGGCAAGGAGAAGTGGAGGGAGAAGGGGAGGGGGATGGTGTTGAGACATGGTGGCAAATGGCATTAAGGAGGTAGACGGGGAAATTAATGGGAGGATGAGGGGGAAAGGAAAGGCAAAGGGGAGATAAGAAGGGGAAATGGGAGAGAGAGAGGACTTTGGAAGGGGAGGGAGAGGGAATAGGAAAGGGAGTGGCAAATCGGGAGGGAGAAGGGGAGGAAAAGGGGGAGGGGGAAGGAAATGTAGAGGAGGAGGTAGCTTCAGTGGGGGAGGTACTAGGATGAAGAAAAAGGGGAGGAGGAGAGGTAAGGAGAGGGGAAGGTGGAGGGTGAAGGAGAGAATGAGGAAGAGGAAGAGGTAGAGGGGGAGGGGGAGGGTTTCAGAGGAGGAAAATTGTTTGTGGGAGGTGGAGTGCAAGGGGGCAGGGGAGTGTGGCTGGGAAGGGGAGATGACAGGAGGCAAAAAGTGGGAGGAAGGAGATGGTGGATAGGGAGGGTTAGGTGGAAAGGGAGATAGATGGGGATTGGGCGAAGGGAGGAACTAAGCAAGGGGGATTAGGTGCTGGAGGGGGAGGAGGAGGTGGAGGTTGGAGGTAATGGGGAGGGGGAGAGAGACGGGGAGGAGAAGGAGGAGGAGGGGGAGGGGAATGGGAAGGGAGAGGGAAGGTTAGATAGGGAGGGGTAAGAATTGGAGAGGGAGTGAAAAGAGGGATGGGAGAAGGGGAGGGAGATGGGGAGGGGGAGGGAGAGGATGAGGATGAGGTGGCCGTAGTCGGGAGTTGAGTAGGAAGAGGTGTAAGGGGAATAGGANAAGAGGTTGAGGAGGAAGGAGAGGTGGAAGGAAAGGAAATGAAGGATGGGTAGGGCATGGGAGGGGGATAAAGATGGTAAGGGAGAGGGGGAAGGAACTAAAACTGCCAAAGGGGAGTAGGAGGGAGAGAGGAAGGGGGAGGAGAAGGATGGAGATGGGAAGGATGGGGGGAAGGGGGAGGGGAATGGGGAGCGAGATGTGAAAGGGGAGAAAGAGGTAGGTGAATAACATTTCATTGAACAACCATGTGGCTCATTCTAATTCGTCATCCTTCCCATAGACTTTGTATCTCCCGAACACCTCAGCAAATCTAGCCCAAATAGTAAAGAATATGGAAAAGATGACTAATACTATGAAGGAAGGGGACGTGGGAAGTTTGATAATAATATCAGGAGTTCATTGAATATGTGGTTCATTCATTATGTGATTCACTACTTATGTAAGTGTGTTAATCATGTGGTGCGTTGACCACGTGTCTTCTTGAACACCTTCTCATAAATTTCACATCATCCATTTATAGCCACATAAGGCATGGTTTCTACTGAAGACTTCATTCGTGGCTATTTTCCTTGATTTATGTCAACAAGCTTTTGTTTATATTGTTGTTTTTACTCCATATGTTCGTCAATAGGTGAAAAAAGGGATTTTGACATCATGCCACTTGGAATTCTGGATTTTCTAATTTGGAAGGACAGGTTATTGCACTGCAAGTTATCACCAGATGGAGAATTTTACGTAATAAAAAGAGGAGTGTGACTCGCATGGTATCGTGGATTTAACTACAAACATATCTAAACGTGGAGGTGAAAACCTCCCGTACTTCAAGAGCTTCATACTTCTCCCACTTTTAGTTGTATCATTTATCCACATTGTGAGAGGGAAGTAAATGCAACATGCAATACCTATCCATGTGATGACTTGGACTTTTTGGTTCTTTAATACTTTTTGGTATATCATTGCATTGGGGTAAGTGTCTTCATGATCATCTAATCTGTCTTATCCTTGATGCTACAAGATACTCTATTCTGATGTTTACAAGTATAAGTTTAACTACAAAAATCTAGTAGTGTTTTGTAGCTTATCTTTCACTACCTCATGTGATTTTTGCTAGCTCTTTAAATGTTGTGGATTTTAATGCGAGTACAGCGGTTGAAAACTTCACTTCTTAATGAGATTAATGTGAATTGCAAATATTTTCAACAAGTTGATTGAGCATCTCTTTGTTTTCTTTACCTTCCTGTCATTGTAGAGATGGAGATTTGTTGATGGATGGATGAAAACTTTGTAGTTGTTCCTAAGCTTAAAAGCCAAGAAGATGGTAAAACAACCATTTCTACCAATTGAGATGGAGAAGGGAAAGTCATTGAGTTCAACAATGTTATTGAGAAATGGAAATGCATGTCCATTTAGTGATTGTTATCGTCATATTTGAGATGAAGTGTGATATCTTTTAGAATGGTTTGGCCATTTAAAAGTGTTTTGTTAAATTTTTTCTATTGTGATGAGAAAGCCCATCATGAAGTACATGGAGATATATGACAAAGAGTCCTTTGCATTTAGTAAAATATGATGCAAACCTAGGAATTTTGATTATGTTGAATTGTGATTTTGACACACTTTAAAATTCTTCTGAGATTTTGATATGTTGGTTTGCATCTTTTACCACTTGGAGTACTTTGATGAATTGTGGAGGGCCTCTTCCTCATCAAGCTTTCCACCTGAGTGATTGTTGTGACAGTAACCGAGTAATGTTCTATGCATTTCTACATGGTGGTATGAAGACTTTTGCGAGAACCATCAAAGCTAGAAGTTTTGCCAAACCCACTGCACGCTTCTTCATCCTTTGCAATAAGGAATGATACTTGAAGGTACAATTGTTTTCTTGTGTTTGCCTGCTAATTTTAAAAGAGTATTGATAAGAGTTTTTCAAGTTTAATGCTTAATTGTTCCGTTGAAAATAGACTACAAGAACTCCATCCATCAAGGTTTTCATTTTTTCTATGGAGTCTAGCATATAAAAGTGCATGCTGGTCGTTAGTGAAAAACGTTGTTAGTATTCCAAGTAGCACCACCACATCCATCCATCCACCCCATCCATCAGTTTTTTAGTTCTTATCCGTGAATGGCAATGATGAAGTCCATTGTCTGGTTTTGCCGTATGAGGTTGATCATGAGGTCACACAATAAACCAGATTATTTTTATTTACACATTAATTTTGTTTTCCTCCAAAATTTACTTATTTTTGTCAAACTAGGTATTGTTCATGTTGTGTTTTTTCTGCATTTTGTAACGTTGTACACACACACACACACACACACACACACACACACACACACACACACAATCACACACAATTTTGCACTTATTTTTCCCTTTAAGCTTAGGTCTGTATGGAAATCATTCAAAAAACTACAACATGGTTTCACATCATCATAGTTTGATTTTGTTGTTCCTTAAAAAAAAGCTGGGCTAAATCCATGATGAATGGATTTGAATGTTTTTCTTTTGTTATATGTATGCAAAACTCTCAACAAGTAATTTGCGTTGATTTATTTCTGATTATCTCTTATTAGTTCCAGTACATCTTTTCCATGAAAAGGATTTATCTCATTGGGACGCTTAGGTAATCCCCAGACAAAACATATGTGCAGAGGGCAGGTGTGTATGTGGTGGAAATCATAAAAAATCGACATTTATCATATGTGGTATCTATGCGAGTGGTTGAAAAATCATCTTGAGATAACATCGTTTTATTTTTAAATCAAAATTTTGTTCTTCAAGCATTTATAAACATAAAAGAGTATAAATCCACATTGTCGTTTCTCTTCTACATCTCTGTGTGCAATAGACTAGTGTATTTTTCTATGACTCTAAATAATTGGTACAAGCCTTAAAACAATGTTAATCTATTTGAGAGGAGATTTTCCATCTCTTATCATACTCCAAACATAAATTGTGATGAAGGTAGTTTATATGATGATGGATGTGAAAATCGTGAAAACATACACATACATAACTTTTATGGTTTCTAATACTGAGTTGAAGTTCCTCCCCTCTGAAAACTCATTTAGCATTTTTCATACATAGGTAGGAGAGTGCAAGGTACTTGTTGTTACAAAACTAATTTTAGTTTTCTTGTTGTAATTTCTCTAAAAATGTTTCTTAATGTTATTCATCTATTTCATTGGTCTCCCCCATAAAGATTTTTTAATACGTTGGACTCTTACAGATCTACTCTATATGGGACGGCCTATACATAATTAGCCTTCCTCATATATTTTATTCCATCAATGACAAAACTTTATGGGTCGAGTGTATACAACTTACTCCCCCTTTATGGGCGAAGTGTATACATGAACATTACAAAAGCGATTAAAATGTACATTTCATGATGTCCTAACCAAGGTCTTGTCATTGATCTTATGTAGCAAAACTTCAAAATGATGAATCAAAGGCATGGAACAGAACTTATATTGCATACCTTTAACAACATATAAAAATCGTACTTGTTTCTTCAATCTACAAAATACCTCTCTTTCATAGACTTGATCAATTTTAGGTTTTTACATCATGGATACTCAAGCATATACATACTAAAGAGTTTTTCCGCGCAGAATAATATCAACATTTAGAAAGTGTTTTGAAAACAAGGAGCACAATAAAGCCATAGCTTGAATGAAATTATATGTATTTTTAACATAATTTTTGGTATGATGCAACGAAAAGTTGTATTTCATCAACAATTCCTTCACACTATGTCAGTTAATCAATAGTCATCACATCCAATTACATAGCATATGTAATGACTCTTTTTGGTTCTCATGTTCACAAAGCATGGAAAGGTGTCCCAAAGAACCAAGCTCAAAACACTGCCTTCTTGTATCTTTCATATGTTTTCTTACTGTCGCTTGAACTAGAATTATGTGCAAAGAAATCAAACTATCATTCCATTGTGTAATATTCATTTTTACTTGACTGGTAATAAGTTTTTGCTTAATGGACCACAATGCTTTTTTGCTCACTGTCGATGTTTTCTAGAAGACAATTTCTGCAAGAGAAGAACATAATAGATTCACCATCAATGTGTTTTGAAAATTCTTTCACATAATGCTTAGACATAAAACCTGATCAATGAGGCTGAGTGATGAACGTACTAGAAAAATAAAACAAACTCTATTTCAAAAAGAATCGTACCTATTTTAGTGTTGAAAAAGGCAACATAAGAAAATGTTGCCATAGATTTGCTAAATTATACGTTAAGTTTTCATTGTGCACCTGAATTATCAAAATTAAAGTACTATTTTGTTTTGATGTTTTTCATAATAAATGATCGTCCCTCGAGCAAAATCAAACAAAATTTCACAGATCTGGTTGTACAACCTTGAGATACTTGGACATCTCAAACCATGGTATGTGTGTAGCAATAACAAACTAGTGCCACCATTTTCAAATCAGTAATTCTTGTGTGCGTGTGATTTTGTGGCCCCGATACTCAATCAAACATTGAAGAGAACCAAGAATAAAGATGTATCAAAAACAATCATCTTTGTAAAACTCAAAAGAATGTCAAAAGGTGACTATTTTCATCATTTAGTGTGAAGTTGTACAACACTACATTGTTGAGGTAAATGATGGCAACATCATCGAAGTATATCAAAAGAATGATCATTGCCATTAAACATTTTTCTCAATCATTTTCGGGATTGAAAGACATTTCTAACACGATGTTTCTATGCAAGATGAAAACCGTCATCTACTGATTATATTATCTAGTACCTCATATATTGAGAGCCTATCCACAGATCAATTCTTGTGAATTATTATGAACCTTTGATTTGGTCTAATAGCTCATGTGGTTGTTGAAGAAGGTTGCAAGTTTTCATTGTGATGTTCAACGCTTGATTTTTCACACATGGTTAGATTTCAGTGGCCGTTGTCACATATACGGACAATGGTTTCTTGTGGTCACATTGTTTAGCATGTTAAACCTTGTTTCATCA
This sequence comes from Penium margaritaceum, assembly GCA_023375785.1. Classification (NCBI taxonomy): domain Eukaryota; kingdom Viridiplantae; phylum Streptophyta; class Zygnematophyceae; order Desmidiales; family Peniaceae; genus Penium; species Penium margaritaceum. Next base: position 7,032 of record SZWC01035224.1, on the reverse strand, counting down.
TCTTCTTATGGTAGTGTTTCACCCTCCTTAGCTAATGTTTTCTCATCTAACAGATCCCTTGCCTATTGGTCAAGAATATGACTTAAGCACATAACGGGTGAAACTTGGATGCAATTAGGGTGGAGATAGGGTAAAACTAGAAAAAACTAGGATGAAATGAAGTTGAAAGGTTGGATACGGGTTGCAACTCGAGAGCTCATAAAAAACTATGGTGTATCTTGTGAATATGTAAGGACCAACTAGGGTAAAACTAGGGCAGACTTAGGGCGGCATATTGGTGCGACTAGGGTGTAAAAGGGGTGTTGCAAAGACATGATGAAGGTGAAGCTATGGCGTGACTAGTGTGTAATTTGGTTGCAAATAGTGTGGAACAAGGGTGAAACTAGGGCACCACAAGGGCACACCGAGGGAAGAACTAGGAAACAGTTTGGGTGGAACTAGTGTGCAACTAGGGAAAATCTAGGGTGCAACTTGGTTGTAACTACGGTGCAAACGAGATAAAACAAGGGAAATCTAAGGACATAATGAGGATACAACCAGGGTCCAACCAATATGTAAGTATGTTGTAACTAGAGCACAATGAAGGTGAAATAAGGGGGAATTCATGATGAAAGAATGATGAAAAAAGAGCATTCCTATGGTGGAAAAAGGTCACAAATAGGATGTAGCTCGAAAACAACAAGTGTGAAAGTAGGGTGCGAAAAAGGTAAAACTAAAGCAAGAAGGAGGGCTCAACTAGGGATCTCCTAAGGCTCAAGAAGCATGCATTAGGACAGAACTAAGGAGAAACAAGGATGCCGTATGGGTGTAACTGAGGTGTAACTAGGGCTAAGAGAATGCACGATTAGGGCACCACTATGGAACAAGTAGAGCATAGATAGGGTGAACCTAGGTTGCAAGTGGGGTGCAAATGGAGCACAACTAGGTTTTAACAAGGTTGCAAGAACGTCCCAACTAGGGCCGTGGATTGGTTTAACTAAGGAAAAACAAGACTTTAACTTAGTTGCAAGAATGAAGGAATCATGGAACAACTAGGGAAAAACTGGGAAATAAGTAAGGCACAACCAAAGTGAAAGTATGACGCACCTAAAGCACAATCAAGGTGCAACTAGGGCCAAAATAGGATATAGCCAAGCCATAAAAGGGCACGAAAAGGGGTTAAGGCACAATTAAATCTCAGGCAGGGTGCATCTCAAGTGTTGTTTGGGTGCACCATTTTTGGGAAAAAATCCTATGTAGGGGAGAAATTAGGCACAACAAGGGTGGAGCTAAAGTGTAACTTTGCTATGACAACCCAACTATTGTACAACAAGGGCATAACTAGGGCACACCTAACAAGGAACTTGGGAGAAGCTAGGGTGCGACTAGCACACATCAAGAACGCAATTAGGGTGCAACTGACCTATGCATTACACAAAACACCAGAAGAATTTATTTGGGAAGGGAGTAAAGTCTGATCCCATGCTAAAACTGACACCATTAAAGGAGAACAAGATATGTGGGACAAGCCTTCAAACTTAACAAAGATTGTGTTTCTTCCACGAGAACTTTGGATCCAAAATTTTGTGGATCCTCAACCTTGATTCTCGCACATAGAAGATGCTATGTTTCACAAGTCATACAGAATTGGAAGCCAAAATTCTTAGAGTACATATTTTACTCATTATTCTATCACATACATGTACAGAGCAATATATTTTTTATCCATATGTAGGTTTAAACATTATCTCTTTGTGTACGACCATACAATGTTTCACAATGAATTAATCATATTGTATTGATTTGACAGCTTTAACTTGTAGGGATTTTCCTCAAATTGTGGGACGTGGTTGCACATAAAGGCTTGGTTTTACACCATGCACTCATGTATGCATACAAAACATTAGTGATTTACCTTCAATTTCAGAAATAATTAACATAGAATGCAGAACCACAAACACTTTATCAACGCAACATCTTTATACAAAAAAGGTATTAATGAATCATGAATGGCTCAAGGATCTATATTCCTCATATTCATCGAGGAGAAAGTGGAAAACAATTTATTCATGCAAATAGAATGACCCCAATAACTTAATGGAAATTGATAAGGAATGGACCATAATGACCCCTCCACTCTCAAGAACCTCACTCTTCAGCTGCCATTGTGTAACACAAAATAGACTTGGTCATGTGTAAACATTTTGTCACAAAGCCAAAAATGGATCCAAAGTCTTGAAAATTTTTATCCCCATTGAATACTACGTATCAAACTCCATGACGTCACAATCCTAAGAAACGCTAAACGAGTACAATGAAGAGTTCATCTTCTTTGCCATTGTTTCAAACACTTTCAACGTTTCCATTGAGAAATTACTCTCCCTATCCATCATCTCCCTACTCCTTCTCAATGATTTTGTCATTGAGAATTTCAATGCCAATTTTGCCAGGGTCTTTGCGACACGACTCCATGTTGTACACTATTTGGAATTTTCTACATTTAAAACCTCCAAAGTTCTGTGGCACATTCACCAAACAAGTCAATCATAACTAGACCATAGATTACTTCATGGCATTTCACTTTGTAAATGAAATGTTTTTGGCACCAAAATGCGCTCAACTAAACATGCACTAAATGAGACTGCTTGTTGCAGGCATAAATGCAGATTTGGAAGAGTCCAAATTTGGGAATTTCATAAAGGAGTTAAGATGTTTATGTATGAAACTTATCATATGATGAAATTGTGGCTTTTTCTTCCACTCCAACTCGAGTTCTCGTGAATCTTGCCCCCTTTAGAATTGAGTTGGATCCAGCCCCCAAATAATCTCCTCTATGAAACCTTCGCATACTTCCTTGACCGATGAGCTCCTTCAGCACCAGGGTTGGCTATTATTCGTTTCTTTTGTCGTTGTGAAAATTGGTTGTATATCCAGGGCAAGAGGCACCACCCGTAGCACTCCTTGGTGAAAGACTTTAACACCTAGTATTTCATTAGTTTTGGAAGTAGTTGACACCACCCTGCAAGTGTAGCTTTTGTCGCTCCTGATCCTGCCTGATGGCGCTCCATCACACAATTGTTTAATAATTTCAAAGCCTTCAACACCTTCAACTTTACCCATTAGCTTCATGGTTGAGGAGTTGCCCATGAGCTTGCACATCCTCTCAAAGAAGCAAAGGCAAAAAACAAAATACATGGCGCTACCACCCACAAGGCACGTGAAGAAAATTATCACATACTTCTCTTCTTAAAAAATAAAGATAAAGGAAAACACATGATGATAACAGCACCATTACATGGTTTTTTTTTTTTTGAACTACACATAAACTTCATCAGCAAGTCTACATCATGATGTTGTTTTCCTCTTTGCAAGTTGCACATATGATTACACAAAAGAACCATGAAATGGGGCTATGTACTTGTTTTCAATGTACATGTACACTTTCTTTATTCAAGCATTTAATGATTCAGTGTAATGTGCACATAAAATCACTTAACAGGACAATTACATCATGTTATCTGGAACATACAATTTTACAACAACACCACAACACAAACATACACTCTTACCACAACACCACAACATGATAGGTTTTGGTACCTACATATGTACTTGAGCAACACCACTATTTCAGGATGATGTGTAGTTCTTTGCATACGCCCTTTTCAACACATACATACACTTTCAAAACAACACCACAACATAATGGGTTTTTTCTTTAAAACCTGCACATGTAATTGAGCAACACGACTATTTCACGATAATGTGTCCTACTTTGCACACATGCTTTCACAACAAAAGTGCTCTGCATTGATGTTTGCCCATTTCCAACCTGCCAATACACTCACAAAACAACACCGTGTTTGGGTAATGTTTTCCTTGTTGCACCATCCATGAAAAATCATAGAACAATATCATGTCATGATGATGATTACCTCATTCTATCTTGGTCATAAACCTTAAAAACAACACCATAACATGGTGCTTCATGCACATACACTTGCACATCTGAATGCGAACTTACCATGCACACCAAAACTTGCAATTTTTCACAATGAAATTGCACCATACACTTACGAAGAACATACAAGAAGCAAGACCTTCTCTACGACAACTTTCAAGCTAAGCTTCATCTTGATGAGGTGGAGCTCTAATACATCCACCTCTTTCTTCAGCTAAAACTATCTTTCGACTATCCTCACCTTCACCTACCACTAGTGCATCTTCCCCATGATTATTGTAAACAAAGAGATCACCTAGGAGAACTTCAAAGTAACATTGACTATTAATGTACACAATGAAGCCTTGAAACAACTTCAGGTTAGCGGTCAATAGTGCTAGTAGATCATAACTTGAGCTGCTTTGCTTGAGTTGCGACATCTTTGCAACTAAGCACAGAGATAGCACGTTCATGATACACACAAAATTTCTTCCCATTTCTAAAGTGATGTTGCACATGGAGGGTGCATCGACATGTAGTTCAAGGTACTGCATACCGGCAGAAGTACACAATTTTAATGATGCCTCATGCCTAGCACTCGATAAAACCAACCAAGAGATTTCAGACCATGTCCATAACTAAGGGACTCCATTAGAGAGTATGGAGTTGCCTTTTGTAGTTTCTTCTTGTTGCTCTTGTGGATTGAGACTCATAACTAGGTTTTAGCAAACATGGTGAAGGATTCTGGTTTCTTGTGTGCCTCTTGGCCCACCATTGTCCTACTAGTTAACATTTTGATGCGTAGGTTTCAAGGGCAGAAGTGTTTCAAACCTGTTTTCAATTCTCAAAAGTGGACACAATTGAGGTAACATCATCGGAATCAATCAAGCTCTTGGTTAGAAGTATGTTCAAATTACAATGTTCTCAAAACACCATGTCGTTATGTAGTTGGTCACAAATCGAGTGGATAGTTTATAAAAAAAACATGGAAACAGATTTGGAATGCAATAAATCCTCAAGTAACATGGTACAATGGCATGGGTTACAACAGGCACACATGTCCGTAGAGAACGCTAGGATTTCCACATTGGTGAAATCTGTCCCACCCTCCCAACCCAAGCCGTAGATAGAAATCCTTTTTTCTATGAAGTGAGATCACATCACCCATGCTCAAAGACTACATTACTCTATGTGGCGAAGGTCATGGATGGTCAGCCACCTCTTCATTAGCTGAAAGAGAGTCATGGTTGTTTCACACATGCCATGACAAAAATAGGTCAAGAGTTTTGTGCAAGAGAAACGATGCTCACATACCATTGAAGTTGCTTGTTTAGGCAAAATCTCCATGATCGCTATGAAGTTTATGAAGAGGAGGTTGTGGTTGGCATACCAAAATGCAATGATGTCAAAATCCTCCTCCATGCAATACATGTTCATGTACAGGGTGGTCTTGGCAATGAGGTAGTGCAGGGACAGGGTTGAGGTTGTAAAAGTTCATGTTGGTGCATGCAAGAATACGCCTGCCTTCACAGAAGTTGTAAATATCCTTGGTCACCGTAGGAGAATACAAGGGGAACACGGGAACCATAGCTGGACAAGCGATGTTCATGAACGCATAGTGACAAGTGTGTTTGTCACCAGATGCTTGATTTTCTAGGAAAACCTTACATCGTGCATGTAAATAGGAGGACACACAGTTAGGGTCTGGTCCATAGTACCATCTTCTAAACTATTTGTCACAACATGCATCCTAATTGTGAGGTATAGTTAATCATGGCCATTTTATACACAATACAATCAATGTATAAGATGTATTTCTTTTGGTGTTTTCCACAAAAATGTGTTATGATATATTTATCTTCTGTTCACATATAGTACCGTGTACGTTTTGCATATGAAATTAATTTTGATTGCTAGAAATACAGAGCAAAAAGAGGAATATAGGATGTATAGTGTGTTTCACTTAGATGACATATTATTGTACAAGAACGTGCTGTTTGTACGTACCAGTAAGGAACACATGCTAACAAGAATATGAGATCTTCTAGATTGTGTGTTTTGAGCACGTTATCGGGATATGCTCTCAATGTTTTCTGGCCCTTTCTCCCTATTGGACATTGGCCCCTCCCCCCCCCCCCCAAAGCCAAAAGTGTATCTTGTCACCATAGCGGAACGTGTATCTTGATGACGATAGGTTTTCTACTACTATATTCTACACTTGTTAACATTTGAAAATGTTTATCGAATACACTCGTCCAATACGCTTTGTCCATTTGGGGGGTATAGTTAATCATGGCCATTTTATACATGATAAAATCAGTGTATAAGACGTATTTCTTTTGGTGTCTTCCACAAAATTGTGTTATGATACATTTATCTTCTGTTCACATATAGTATTGTGTACGTTCTGCATATGAAATCAATTTTTATTGCTAGAAATACAGAGCAAAAAGTGGAATATAGGATGTTAAGTGTGTTTCACTCATATGACATACTATTATACAAGAACGTGCTGTTTGTACGTACCAGTATGGAACACATGCTAACAAGAATATGAAATCTTCTAGATTGTGTGTTTTGAGCAAGTTATCGGGATATGCTCCGATTGTTTTCTAGCCCTTCCTCCCTATTGGACATTGGCCCCTCCCCCCCCCCAAAGCCAAAAGTGTATCTTGTCAGTGTAGTGGAACGTGTATCTTGATGAAAATAGGTTTTTTTCAGAACTATATTCTACACTTGTTAACATTTGAAAATGTTTATCGAATGCACTCGTCCAATACGCATTGTCCATTTGGGAGGGGGGTGGTGGGGGGCAGAGCCGGCGCTCGATCTCCCCCCCCCAACAGGCTAGAGTGTATTGGGAGTGTGCAGCTCGTCAGCTTATTTTTTTGGTATGATGGACCCCAAAAAAATCCACTTATGGATTCGAAGTCAATATTACAATCACACACCAATGTTGCCGATCGTCGATAATTGATGATGTCAATGGAATGAAGTCGATGTAACGACGATGTTCTCCAGTGTATTCTACACTAGTGTACAATTTCACATTTCCATCATATGTTTTCGCCCAATATACTCTGTCTATTTTTTGGGGGGGGGGGGGTTGGGAG
>SZWC01035222.1:0-17281 GCA_023375785.1 Penium margaritaceum | reverse complement strand
CCCCCCCCCCCCCCCCCCCTCTCCAAAGCTCGGACAGCACCCTACACAACCACATTTGCATGCATTTCTAGAACATTGAGGTACATCTTTATAAAATTCTATCAACATTAAGAAGTCAACCAAACAGTATTGAAACATTGATATAGCTCACTGTAGTTCTGTTGAACATTCTAGAAACATTCTGAGGTTATTGCACACCCAGTAGCCTTGTGCAGCGAGATTTCTTCTACTGAAAGGTGTCGCATGATTTGCAAAATACTACCACGTTGGTTTGCATCTGGTCCCTTCAAGAGTACTTTGCCAGCTTATTGAATGTCTTATCCTCTCCAATACATCCACCTGGAAATATGTCATAGACCTTATCCAATAGTTTTCTTCAAAGTTCCTTGTTCAGTACTGCAACAACTTGGCAGTTGAATGTGCGTCGCAAGTATGGGTATTGAACCAAAACTTGGTTTTGGCCTACACGTCAAACTCCTCATATCCCTTTGCGAACAGCTTTGTGAGGTACAAATCGTTTTTGACAAGCAACTTGCCGATCTCAGCTATCAAGTATAATGATTGACTAAGCATATCCTCTATATTTGTTCTTCCAAGGAAAAAGTCAATGTCAAAGGAACTCCATCCATCAAGTTTGGACTGAAGGAACTCCATCCATCAATTTTGTCAAAGGTTCAGATTTGGGTGAGAGTTGAGATATTTTAGTGTGTGGTCGGTGTGGACAACTCATCACCAGCAGTACAGATAGCACCACCATGCCTTGAACGTTTACACAACCACCAACATCTCTGTTTCATACACCGCATAAATTGGCTGTGGCCCAAACAACGTTTTTCTACATGTACATGACTATTTTTTTTCCAAAATGATTGTCTTGGACAAAACAAATTCTCGCGTCCGATCGAGCTGATGGCTCAATTGGACGCCTCGGTGAAAATAATCAAGTCCACCGTCGGATCTGCCAATCATAGGACTGGCGGCGAGGTGGCATCTAATAGGTGCCCTTTGATTGTTTGTCTGTTGGCTAGGTTCAGGTCTATCTCATGGTCGAGTCTGTGTATTGGAGGTACTTCTTGAGGTAGCTTGTAGGGAAAACTCCTTCAAACTACTCAATGAGAGATGTGAACTCCTCCAAGAAGGCTGCAAAAACGTGGACACGTTTTCAGGTGTCAAGGTCAATGAGGCTGATATTGATAACTCTACAGCGACAATCGCTCCTATGTCTCTTGAATCCATGTTGACAAACCACTCTTGTGTTCTATGTGAAAGGTATACGTGTGTCATTCAGTGATTACTGGAATTCCCTCCGTGAATTTCTCCTATGCTGCTTCTTGTAGCACCACTAGGTCATGCATCGCTCCATTAGAAGCAGGTTTTCATCTCTTTCCATAGATTTTGACATAGACTCCGCTGCTGATCCAGTCTATGTGCTGATTGTGCCAGTACAGGAAACCCAACTTGACGATAATCTAGTAATCGTTCCTTGGGAAAGTCCTCCAGATTGTTCTTCATACAGATATTTCACGTGCGGTCGGAGTCGTTCATGAACTCCACAGATCTGCAATCATCCATCAATTCTCTTTCCCTAAAAAACTCCTAGTTTATTGTAAAGTCTAGCTTCTGAGCCAAGTCATTACTCACAAAAGTATGACAAGGTCCATCGTCTTGTAGCACGGGTATTGTTCCATGAATTTTACATGTCCTTGGTGTCACTGGTAGTAGTGTCGCTTGTTGGTCGTCCTCATATCAGTTATCAACTTTTGCAATCTCAACAACCCTTGTATGCAAAGATGTGCGCCATTCACATGGATGCATAGTTCTTCAAATGGACAAGAGATTTTTTGCCTACTTTACCATTTCTAGGTCCTCATTTTTTCACTGGCAATCTCTCTCCTTTTTGGCTTGCTGATGTGACATCTCGAAAGTCCAGCATAGCAATCAATTGCATGTTTTGAGAGCGTCAATTTCCATTGGAGACGAGTTACTTTTGAGTGCAACTTTCTACTGCCACAGTTTGGATTGTGGCCTTGGGGTTGCCAGTCGTTGGATTCCTCCTACCCAAGAATTGTAGGCACACTGTCAATATGACCATCTATTATGATTTTTACGGAAGGTCATTTCAGATGAAAAACATTACAATTGTTCACCAAATGTCACGTTTGAGGCTGTTGTAGTGACATAAAGTTTTTGTGGGATGGGGTCATTGCAAATGATGATTCTACAAAAACACCGTGTGTAGTTTTCCATACTGGACTGATTGCACAAGTATTGAAGTCTTTACCGTGCATCATATTTCTTGTTCATTCTTCCAAATCAGGCAAGAATGGTATGGAAAATTTCCATCTAATTTGTGTGCAGCCAGTGAGTCATGCCACATCAGATTTATGTGCTTGAGAGGTAAAACACATATAGCTGAAGATGTAAGTGCATTCCCGTGTGTCCTTGACCTAGCTCCACAGGTCTCTATATGCTGTAGGATAATCTTTAGATCGGACACCAACTCAACACTGTGTCTTGAAAAAGCAAGGCAAAGAGGTTCATTGTTCTTTTGTTATTGACCCCAACAACAGCGAATTACACCTCAAAACGTTCAGGCCACATCTAAGCCATTGGTCCTTTGCAATCTGCATAATGGAATGACTCCAAAAGTGCTGGCCAGATTTTGAGGTCACTCGAGATCTAGTTATTTCTCTCGGTGAGCACTGCACCCCAAGGACATGCATTTGAATGCTCCTCCATTGTGAGAGTGAGCCCATGGAGCAGATGGGCGTTGAGGCTCTTGAGTCGTGACAACTTCTGGCCGTTGTCCCCCATTGGGCCAAGTGTCACCCCCGTGGGCAATGGCGGAGGCAAATGGTTCACGAAGCCCGAGAGGTCCGTCATTGTGTTTGCCTTCGAGGTCATCAGAGTTACGCCATTCACCACAAAAACTACCTATGCTGCTTGGTCCACCTGGAGAGTGCCGTTGCCTGTGTGCTACTGATCCCCCACTGCCGGAATCTTTGCTGATTACTATGACGCGTCACTGGGTTTGATTACTACGTTTGCTATTGTTGTCGCAAAGTATACGATCTTCTTAATGGTACAGATGTGTTAAAGCCTGGTGCAAAATTGTCGCCTTGTGGTTTATTTTCAGCTAACTTCCGGTAATGCTACGATCTAATACCATGTCTTACAAGTGAAACGTGCATGGTTTACATGGATGAGGCGCGGAGTAGAAGACAGTTCAAAGATTTGGGACAATGGGGTCATTCATAGTTAACAGTAATAGTTTTCAATGACAAGTTTCAGAAACGTTGAGTGCTTACGTACAATAGAAAAAAGAGAATAAGGCATATGTGGGGATGCATGAGATGTTGCATCATGAGTGGTTGCTACAAGAAACTCCACCAAAGTGTCAGGGGGCTTCAAGAACATTGAGGCACGCCTTGAAAGTTCATCCAAGTCTATCGTCATTGAGATGTCAATCAGATAGCATCAATACACTGATGCAATTTGCGATAGCTCCGACGACCATTCTGTAAAGTGGTTAAACTCGTTAAAACACTAGAGGTTGGGAAATGTGGTGAGAATACCCTTTGCCGAGCAATGTAAAACCTATTAGGTCATCATGCTGTGGGCCACAAATGTAATGGCCAAAATGTCAACTCGCGGTGTCTAGGGACTCGTGTACATCTGGAAGTCATGTTTTGAAGGGGGGAAGTTTTACATTGCTGACGTACAGGAGTTCTTCAACTCTGTGAGTGGGTTTTTTTTGTTATATTTGTGGCCAATGGCAGGGTTTTTCTGCAGATTGGTTGAGGTAATTTTGGCCACTTATGTTGATTTCTTGTGTTCCTTTCCAGAACGATGTGACAAAATCAACCACTCTCAATGGGGATCAAGGACCACGGACCACGGACAACAGTTTTGCAAGCCGTATCAATTTTGGATACATTTTGGTTTATTTTCTTTGTTTCATCCTGTGACTTGTATAAAACCACACCTCCATGTTCTCAGAACCCTGTAACTTCTTGCATTTTATCAAAGTGACAATTCATGAAGCGATGTCGCACGCTCGGCTTGACTCAACACCCAACGCTCTAAGTAAGTTCCATTATTTTTCTTGCTATTCTACATCTGCGCTCAATAGTTTTGAAAATTGAAAGTCATCCAATTATCCCAATTTTCCAAACATTTATCTTCCCTACACCTAATCCCTGTGAACCATCCATCTGCCGCTTGGCATCACATGGACCACCTACAGTTGCCTCAGCAAAAGGAAGGGGAGATTTGGAAGAAAAAGTGAAGTCTGGGTAGACTAGTCAAGCTAGCTTGTATGGGTATTATGGTGGATTCCAAACAAGCCATGCCACAAAGAATGAAGCTGATCACCCTTTGCTTGAAAGAAGATGACAGTTTTGCTCCTATCTCAGAAGAAATAGCCCTACCCGCCCCTTGAGCAGAGACATAGATCCAAGGTTTAGAAATGATGATGATGTACCCTCTGGTTTCTTTAAACTAGCATGCAAGAGGGATCAACATGCTGATGTCACTTTTCTTGGCGTATCAATCACAATTTTCTCCGCCAAGGGACCGTGGGTGGTTCATAGGGATGAGGTGCAGAGTAGAAGACGATTCATGTAATTGGGAACATTGGACGATTTGCATCTCGAAGGAAGTAAATTCAATGAAAGGTGTTGAAAATATCAAGCGCGCACATGAAATAGCAAGAAATACTATGAGGCATATGTTGGGTCTTGGGCTCCCGATTGGAGTGACCCGTGCGATGTCGCATTGTGAGTGCTCGCTTAGAGAAAAAAAATTCATGAATTGAAGGAGTTTTGAGAATACCAAGGTGCAGCTATAAAAAAGCCCAGCACCATCAAGACGTCACACAAAAAGCATTAAATCATGAATGTGTGTTGCGATGTTTCAACCATTCCAAAACGTGGTCAACGTTTGTGAAAACTTTGAGGTTGGAACACCGGAGGTTCAAGGCAGGTGGCCAAAATGCATGCGGCCAAGAGGCAAGAAAAGCATAAGGTTGAAGGGTAGTGCGCCACAAACGTAGGGAGAAAAATGCCTACTGCCAGGGTTTACGGACTCCTGTATGTCCGGGATGTAATCCTTCTACCCTTTTCAGCTCTGAAATCTGAGCGCATTAGCAGACCTAGGCCGGTGATGCCTGTAGAAGCTGTCAATCAATTGGTCGACATCTCAGTGGTTGTCATAGGAATCAGAGCTATTGTGTGTCGTAGTCATCGGACCAGACACTCAGTCATTATTCCATGACGTCAATGATTGAGGATATCCACACTCACATACAACGTATCTTCATCTGCATTGACTGGTATATCCATGTTCCATGGAGGAGCAATATCTTGTAGTGGGGAATCAATCGCTGTGGTCCTGGTATAGTGCTTGAGCCTGTTGACATGGGAGACCAGATTAATTGCCGCGCTATCAGGTAGGCGAAAGCAAGCAAGGACCAGGGTTTGAGTTCGTTCTCAAAGGAATGGTCACAAGCGTTGGGGTTTGAGCTTTGCAAATTCTTCTCTATGTAGGTTGATATTCACCAAAGTGAGTAGGACAGGATCCCCACTGCTAAACATCTCATTCTTGTTATGTTTGTGTGCTGATCGTTTCATCACCGTGTGCAACTTTGTGAGGGTGCGGCGTGTTTCCTCCCTGATGCTGAGAGGTCGTGATGGTGGATGTCAACCGCATGAGTATTATTTGGTTTTTAAGTCCTGCTAGTGTGGGGGGAATTTCTTTGTAGACCATTTCAAATGCAATTCTACCCGTTGCGGTGGAATAGTCCAAGTGGCATGCCAGTTCGGCGGTTGGTAGTTTTGCCGCCTAAGAAGTGCCCTTGGGATCACACCAAGCGAGAAGGATTTGTTCAAGCGTTTGATTGATCTGCTTGGTCTACCCATCGGTTTGAGGATAGAACTTCGTTAATAGCTGGATCCGACAGCCACAATGTGTCATGCATTTGCACAAAAGATGGCTTGTGATGTGGCCGGCTTATGATGGTCGCAAACACCTTTTTTAGCCACATGATCTGATGAACAATCAGTCGTGCTATTCCTTCTGCAATGACGGTGGTTGTTGTTGGGATGAAGTAGGACATTTTAGAGGGGTTTGTGATCATTCGGGAGGTGGTTTTTGCATGGTTTTCACGAGAATCTGGGAGGGAACCTGTTAGGCACCATGACCACGTGACCCAGTGGGTACTAGTGCAAAAACAAAATCCGAAAACCCCAAATGTATTTAGGCGTTGGTTTTGTTGTGCTGTGAGACATCCCCATCTGTTTGTACAACTTACTATACCACTCGGCCCTGTCCATGCTCATGCGAATCCTTGATGCGGACCTAGCTGGCGCCTGAGCACCAATGGGTAATGATTCCACCCAACAGCAGCTGCCAAGCAGCTGCCACAACATCTCGGGTGCTTTCTGGGACGTTATACAGCTATTCTACAATCACTAGAGTTTTTTCAGTGGACTGGCTCTTGAGCGCGATTTGCATGTTTTGCATTTTCTATCCACTGATCGATGCCAGACCTATGCGTGTAACCAGTCTAGCATCCAGCTCGGGATTCTGCATCTCTGGGTCTTAACGGTGTTGCATTTGGATGCATGTGTGCGCAGTTACATCCACAACAGAGGTTTTGTGCCAGTTTTAGGACAAACTAACACTGCCGCGTACGTCACCTGTTGTGCGTCTCGGCAAGTATTCATGATGTGTTCTTGTCAGTTGTCATTTCTCTCTGCATTACTTAGCTATTCAAGCTTATGAGAATTTGTGCATCTCCTCTGCCTAACCCTTGCTGTATCTTGTACCTCTTTGCTTGCTGGGGCGCCAGCTGACAGGACAGTGTTGCCACGTTAGTCGCAACAAGGCTAGGAAAACTCGTAGCTGTTCCTCTTTTTTTTGTGTCATTATTCGTAACCAGACAGGTGTAGGCCAGCTATGAAGGTGTCTTGGGCCTACTACCACAGCTACTACCACACACGCAATGCACACCAAGTCAAGACAGCAACAAGAGTGATGCGCGGTCTTCTATACGCCATGCCACGGGAGACCGTGGTTGATTTCCTTCCCATCCTTGGTGAGACTGGGACTAGGAGTGGAGCAGACCCATGCCAGGGCTGGGAGCTGGTCTTGACACTGCTTGCTGTGGAGACCCACGCCACGAGGGCTGCTCTCATGCGTGAGTTCCACTCCTTCCTTCAGGTTCCCACAGAGCCCACAGGTGACTACTGGCGATGCGCCAGGTGTCTTTATGCGTGTCTTGGGACTGGTGACGGGATATAGCTCTGGGCCCTTCACACCATCATGATGGAGGCACATCTTGACCACATGAAGCCCTTCACGGGCTTCGACGGAGTGGCCCTCTCCAAGTTATCTGAGTCACTTTAGTTGCTTCCTTGGGCTCATTGCTACTTTCCCTAGGCGACATCAGCTCATGATGCCGATGTCACCCATCAGCAGAGTGCACTTGTTGTAGTAGTGATAGCAACTTCTCTGATATGTTTGTCCTAATTCGCAAATTCCACCTACACTGTTTCCTCCTCATCACCCTCTTGAGCGGCCAAGCTCAGGGCATTACAGCGACCGCATAGGGGAGAAAGGAAAGTTGAAACGTAGTAAGAAACAGTAGTAGAAACAATAGCAGCAACACCCGGCAAGCAGTAGTAATGGACGCTCTATCCATTGGTACAATTGCCAGAGTACTCATCCCTACATAGAATGCCAGCAGCCCCTTGACTCGACCAAGAATATGCGTGACCTCCAGGCCGCGCACACTCAGCACATGTGTTCTAGCGATGCATGGGCATGTCATGTCACGACTACAACAATAGTAGACGCTGTCACCTCCCAAGATGGCAGCGGTGATCATGACCCCCCAGATTGTACAATCGTAGAGCTTCATCAGTAGTTGGCACTTTGTACTCAGGGAGGTGTGAGTCTGTTGTCACACCCTGGTGGTCCACAAATAGCTTTTCCTACTATGTTCGTTGTCCGTGATGATGTTTTTGGGGGAGTTGAGTCGGCTCGTGATGACAATGGACTTGACAGTCCTGAGTGGCTTGACCAACCAGAGGTTCATGTTGTTTTTCGTTCTTCCTAGTTTGTAGCTGAGCGTCCACTAGAGGCAGAGTGTTCTGCGGATTGCTGCTTTGTGTCAAAGACAGGTCGTGAGGTGAGCGGCATTTGGATTATTGACTCTGGAGCTGTCGACCACATGACCTATTGTGGTAGTGACTTCATGGTGCTCAGTCTCGTTGCGTCAGTTGGATCCATTAGCATAGGGTCTGTTCAGTCATTGCTTTTCTAGGGTGATGCGATGGTGTACTTTGATGGTCTGCCTACCCCCTTGTACATTTCCTATATGCTCTTCATTCCTACTCTTGAGCTTTGGGTGCTCTCTGTTCGTACTTGTACCATGATGGGTCTCTCTGTTGAGCACTCCGCTGACTCAGCCACTATGTCTGCTCTCGACACTCGTGCCATTGTTCTTTGTGCCTCATTTGTCAATGACCTCTATCGTGTTTCTTGTTCCACTTACTCTAACTCCTCTCCTTCCTCCAAATCTGCACGTGTGTTTGTCACTAGTGTTCTCTCTCCGCAATACAAGCATTTGCTGCATTGCCATCTTTGCCATGTGAGACCATTCACTGTGTCCAAGATCATTCAGACTCAGCCAACCCTTCTTCCTAATGTCACTTCCTTTAAGAAGTCGTAAAGGACCTTCCCTTGTGCGCTTGGTGTAAGATGCGTCATTGTACTTACCCTGATTCGACTTCCCAGGCACTTCGTTCGCCTAAGTTGGTCCACTCAGACCTTCTCCGTCCTCTCCGTATTGAGTCTCTATCAGAACAAGGGTGATGTGTCCTCACCTTGACTACTAAACTTACCCAGATGGGTATGTAGCCTTCGCCACAAGAGTAATACCGGTTTTGCAGTTTGCCCGTGGTTGGTGATGGCAAAGCGACGCTCTTGTCTGGCCCTCCACACATTCACCTCAAATTGTGGTGGTAAGATCTTAGGCAAGATGGACGCCTTCTTTGCTGAGCGTGGTATTTTTCACCAACTCTTTCCCCTTGCTACACCACTATAGAATGACGTGTCGGAACGCTTGAATCACACAATAAAGGATGCGGTCCATGCCATGTAGTCTGGTTGCGGTCTTCCAACGTTGGTGTGGAACCGCTTACGGCAAGGTCCCCTTCCGGACCATGTTACTCCATATGAGTTGTGGTTCGGCCATCGCGCCGACCTCTGTCTTGCTCACATTTGGGGGTCCCTAGCCTGCATTGGGTACACGAAGGACAAGGAGGGGCCCAAGGTCTCACCTCGGGGTCGCATGTGTACCTTCCTTGTATATTTCTGTGGTCGAATGCCTGGCACTTTTGGAACCCTCTCGTTACACCCTCATGACAGCCGATTCTCAAAACACCCTCTTCTTTGAGGCTCTCATCTATTGCAACCTATCCAACATTCTGCTGCTGGCCGTGGACCACGTTCCCATCTGTGTGGCTTCCTAGAGGATGGGGGAGTCAAGACCTGTAGATTTTTCCATCTGGGCCTCCTCGCCTGTGTCCCTGGCTGATGACAATCCGCCCATTTTGGCTGTCCATCTAGTGGCCTTGTCGGCTCCTTGTATAACACATGCTCCCATGCCACAGTCACTCCCTTCAGGCACACCTACTCCTGTGACAGTCTCAGTCCCTAATGACACACCCGCTCACGTGCCAATTGTTGAAAAATTGCCCCTCCGCATGCCCAAGTGCGGCGCCGGGAGGCGCCGACGAGCCGCCAGAAAGTGGAAACGCCGCTCCGGCGGATCTGGCGACTCGAAGTTTGCTCAGATCCTAAAATGGAGGACTACCCCTGAAAGTTGACAAGTCGCTAAATCCGTTGCAACTTGTTTCGCCGGAATCGGACAAGTATCGAGGGAGATATGGCCTTCCAAAGTTGGGGTATGCGCAACGGCTCTGTGAGCCGGCTGCGGCTCGAAATCCGGTCGATAATCGACCGGACCGAGTAACAAAAACACCATCTAGAGAAAATGCTCCGATAGGCCTGCCGAGGCGTCCGGTGGATGACCCGCCTGATCAGGTGGATCATCCACCGGATCCAGTAGTGCAGGTTGTTACTGAAGGACTTAGCCGAAAACCTGGCTCAACGTCCGAAACTCAATAGTACGTTTTGTTACTCGGGGACTTGGTCAAAATTCTGACTGCAGGTCCACGGACAGGTTTCGAACCTTGTCACACCCCATCACCAAACACGACCCAAAAATGGGTAGGGTGCGTGGAAACAGTGCAGGGGATCCCCACACCATGTGCAATGGGATATGCGCCTTGGGAAAGGCGCTTCGCACGTGAACGAAGGCGCCACAGTGAGTGGCGGCGTCAGGCTTCTGTGGTGGGTGAGACCTGCGCTTCGGCAAGCATAACTTGGGCTACGCTTGACTGAATCGCGCACAGTTTGATACGTTGGAGAGCTCATGACTAGCCCTATAAATGTTTTCATCATGTTCATGTTCAAAAACTAACTCAAAACAACGTTATTCCCTTCGCAAATGGACTGTATCTAAATTCCTACTCATATAGCGTGAGGCGACCAGAAAGCTCACGCTCAGTCTCAGATTCGCCCAAAACAGTAGACGTGAACCAATAGAGTCTATCAGACCAATGTCAGGACCGCATCCACGCGGATCTCATCTTGACTCCAATTTCAGTCCCTTCTGGCACACCTGCTCCTATGCTAGTCTCAGTCCCTTCTAGCAAACCTGACCTCATGCCTGTGCCTGTCCTCTCTAGCACACCTATTCACATGCCAGTGTCTGTCCCTTCTGGCACACCAGGTCTCGTGGTTGTGGCAGTATGATCTTTCTGGTTGCCTACACTCCTTGCAAGCCATGACCAGCAACCATTGGCCGCATGACTACCGCTCGCGCCCTGCTTGGTGTTGTTGCTGGTCATGAGCTTTGTGGTAGTCATGCGCCATACAGTATACTCTCCCCTTCCTTGCAAGCCTACACTCCTTGCTGCTCTGGACCAGCTGGTTGCTATACAACCTAACATGAAAATCTCAGATTCGGGCTACTCCCATGAGCCCGGTAGTCGTCGCCGACGACTGGCCTCCAGGGCTCAACAGATAGTCTTTTTAGCACCTAGAGGCTCCACTCGTAGTGTTCAGAGTGGCAAGCCTGGCATGACGGCCCTTGGCCTAAATACCAGGTGGACTACACTTAGGTGCACCCAACGTGCATTGTCAGTCATGATCTGGTCTCCTAAGAGTTCTCGGTCGCTTGTGATGCCGCAGTCGACCTTGTCGTGGTCAGACAGAGTCTAGAGGCATGTGTCTTTGTCATCCCGAGCTCTCCCCCGACGACGCCTAATCCAGTCAAATTGAAGGAGGCACTTTTCACTCAAGATGTAGAGTTGTGGCATGCTGCTTGTAAGGATGAGATGAGAGCCATACATGAGCATGGTGTTTATGACCTTGTTGACCTCCTGCCTCGGCACAAGGCTATATAGGCAAAGTGGGTCTTATGCAAGAAGAAGCCTACTGGCACATTAGATCACCACAAGGCTTACTTGACGGTGAAGGGTTTCTCACAGGTTAAGGGTGTAGATTTCACGAACACTTTGGCATCCATTGGCCGCATGACTACCGCTCGCGCCCTGCTTGGTGTTGTTGCTCACCACGATTTGGAGCTGCACCAAATCGATATGAACACCACGTTCCTCCATGGAACCGTAGAGGAGGAGATCTACACTTTACCCACATGGTTTTAAGGTTGATGACAAGGTCTGGTGCTCGCGCAAGGCCTTGAATGACATAAAATAGTTACCCAAGTACTGGAACTAGGAGATCACCTGCACACTGACATGTGCTAGTTACGTGCACAATGACGCGGAATACCTCCTACTTGTGTTTCCTTGTATGAAGGCCGTGAAGGAGGCCAAGCCAGTCCTTGAGGTTGCCATTAAGATGAAGGACCTCCAACTATGTTTCTTGGAATGGAGATCGTACATGATTTTATGCGGTAGACACTCTTGTTTCATCAGGCATATAACACTCGCTTTATGGAGGAGCAATTTGCTCACCTCCTTGATGTAGTTCCCACAGCCTCCACACCCATCACACCTGACAGGCAAGATGCTCTAAAGGTGGATGATCCAACAAAGCTTAGGGGATAGTGGTCATGGCGATGTATTTGCGCCCGTTTGGCTCTTTGATGTACTTGGCCAATACCACACAACACGACATTGCCTTCACTGTCGAATTCCTTGCATAGTTTGTACAGAGTCCCCGAGTGAGAGCCCTTCACATGACCGTGTGACTGATGCGGTACGTGTTGTCCACACCGTACCTCAGAATGTACTTTCGACTTGACGTTCGGTGGTAGTCGACAGGTACATAGACAGTGACAATGTGTGGAGTCCTAATGGGCGCAGTGAGACATGCTACGTGTTCCTCTTGGGTGGCACCATTTTGTTGTAGCGCGGCGCCAAGCACGGTTGTATCACACATAGGTCATCAGAGGCCGAGTATGTTGCTCTGGGGACTGGGCTTCTTGAGGCAGTGTAGGTGCATTTTTTTGCTTTGTGAGTTGTGCAAGTCTGTACCTTGCATCATTTCGCATTGTGAAAACCAGTATGCTCTTCCTGTTATAGAGAACTCCTGTGTTTTTCATGAATGCATGAAGCACATTGCTGTTGAGAATCATTTAGTGTATGATCTTATGAAGCGACAGGTGATCCCCGTCATCTCGGTCAGTACGGACATGCAACAAGCTCACTTCCTGACCAAGGCATTATCACACGGAAAGTTCATGGTGGCCATTTGTTCCATCGAGATTCACCCATTGCGTGAGAGTGGTTGAAATTGGGGTGTATGAGCAAGGAATGTTGAGCATCCTGTTACGTATGTGTGGAAGTTCTATATGTGTTTGGACATGCATACCATAAGGTCGTGGGATAGTGTTGTGATGTGAGTCATCTCTGCTTGCTTGTATAGCTTACTGTAACCACTCGATCGTGTCCATTCTCGTGTAGATCCTTGATGCAAACCTGGCGGACGCCGAAGCATTGACGTGTGGTGGTTCCACCCACCAGAAACTGGCAGAAAGTCGGCACAATATCCTGGGTGCTTGTTGGGATGCTTTGTAGTTTTTCTACAATCGCTACAATTTTTTCGGTAGACTGGCTCTCGAGCCCGCCAGACCTATTTGTGTGACCAGTCGTACCATGAGGCTCAAGATTCTGTATCGCTAGTTTCATACGGTGTTTTGTTTGGATGCTTGTGAGCGGAGTTACCTCCAAAGCAATGATTTTCTATCTATTTGAGGACAAACTAACAATGCCGCATGTATCACCCGCCGTAGACCGTGGCAAGTATTTATGTTGTGTGCTTGTCCATTGTTGTTTCTCTCTGCATTACTAAGCTATTGGAGCTTATGAAACTCTGTGCCTCTCCCTGGTCGAACCCTTTCTATTTATTCTACCTGCTGGCTTGCTCATGCGCCAACTCACTCGATGTTGTTGCCACATCAACAACAGCGAGGCAAGGAAGCTCCCTAGTAGTTTCTCAGGTTTTCATAAAGTTTTTTATTTCAAATGAAAATTAAAATTTGAAGAAAATGGAAAAGACAAGCATTAAAAAATCTTAAGTTCCGTGTCTGAACCCACACTTGACGCAGAGTCACAGTCGCCTTTCCTCATGAAATCATGATGCCCTTGTCGGTCCTCATCAACCGGAAAAGCCTATTTTGGAAGCGTTGTGTTCCGCGATGCGTGTAGGCAAGTGGTTCATGGCTATGGTGAGTGTTAACGTTTCGAGCAATTAGTCTTTTTGAGTAGGCAAAAGGCAAGTGGTCACATTTAATGTACTAAGAAAAGAACATATGGGTCTTTGAAAAATAGGAAAGTGTGCTCACCTGAAATTTTAATCTAGTTCGACAAACAAGAGTTCCAAAAACAAGTAGCAAAAGAATCAAAATTCATTTTGTATAGCATTGGATTACAAACACCCCATGTACACAACAAAGATCTTCCATCAAAGATCCAGTGGAGCCTCACATAAATAAATCAAGGTCTCCAGTGCAAGTTGTGTCAAAATTGTTTACCAATCATCTTTGCGATTGTTGAAGTTTCTACACAAGTGGGCACCTTCTCCTCTTTTGTCAAGTCTGTTTCTATTCAGATTTCTCGTTAATCTAAGGTTGGATAGAATGATCTCGTATTGTGATGAGCCATGTATGGATGTTTTTTCACTGTCTATTATCTTGCATTGGCCTTTTGATCGGCATACTAGATAAGCAATTTTAGGATAGTAGTCGTCCCCACAGGTGCGTTTCAAAATCGACATCAACTAGACATGAGAATGCTTCCTTGACATTGGCTGAACATTCGTTATCGAAAGAGGCACATGCATTCGTCGCAATATGTCCTTGCTAGTTCGGGTACATTCATGGTGCCTATAGTAGAGCTCAATGTTTTGGCCCAAAGTTGAAACAATGTGGAGTTTTTATCTCCGTATTCTTGGAGAACGGAGACATCTTGATGAAGCCCGTCAGTTCGAATCAAGAATGGAATATTCATCCCCCCTTCCTACCCTCATCCTATCCCCCATCCCCTCCCTCAAAGCCCACCAAACACTTGTTTGACCAAGGCCCTCAATAGCGAGGGAATCGATCCGACGTGGGATTGGGTGGGATGGGGGGAATGGTACTTGAAGAGGGAGAAGTGAGGCTGTGTTCGAAGACATCGATGGATGAGTACCTTGTTAGTGAGGCATGGGCAGATGGGTTTTATTGTTCCGAGGGAGGGGGGTAAGTAGGTAAAAACAGGGACGATGGGCATTTTTTTTCTCTTGAAGAACGAGGTTGGCTAATGAATGTTTAGGATATGTGTGAGAAAGGCATCCAATTGAGTTTTTTTACAATGCTATCCATGGACAGGGTTGTGGATGAATATTTCCCTAATACCCGATGAGTCCTTGGCTTTGAATCAAGGACATTGGTTTTTTTTTTTCATTCTAATGGAGGAAGCAGGAGGCGACTCAGAAAAGAGTTTGGCTAGGCCTTGATATTTTTGGCAACTGCACCACTAGGTTTTTCCCCGAATCAAAGGTGGAATCACATACGTCTCGTTCATTCTTCATGATTCCGTGGCCAGCTTAGTATACGCAGCTTGACTTGCGATGTGCGGGTAACGTCCTATTTACGTCGAATGCTAGAATCAAATGAATTTGCTACGATGAATACGCAAATAATGAAAATGTATGAAAAACTATGTTTCATCAAATTTGTCCCTGGATAAATGGCTTGTAGTCCATATTGTCGAAGAGCCATCGGAAGGTTTCGTCAATTTATGAAGCATTGTGTGTACTACATCATCGACTTCACATCAATGCACATGGCGGCTACCACCTATTCCTTTCACCCTCAGTGGAAAAGGATAAAGAGGCGTAAGTTTTGGATGACCAAAAACAATCAAGAAGGTAGAGGAGGGATATCGATCACACGATGTTGAGCCCATCCCTTGTGTACTCATTCAGCAAGAAGGTACTCAAACCCTCGAATCAAAATCAAAATCAATGTTGCCAGTCCATTGCCCTTACGAAGTCCATGTTTGCCTTATAGAAACATGAACTACTCTCCTCATTCACCTAGGCACATTGGCTTCATCTCACTAAAATTGTGCAAGACCACAACGAGAGGACTCAACCCAAGTGAATCGTATGGGTGAGGTTGGATCCACCTCTGCGATTAAGGCCAGTGCCACACCAAACGAACTCAAATCACCGCAAGAAGTCGCCGTGAGTTGAGTTCATAGAGCTGCTCAACTTGTTTGTTGCAAGCCACTTCAAACGTGCTTGTTTTTGTTTCTCGACTCGATGGCACACATGTTTCCGCGTCCAACTTCATTCAGCACTAGTGTGATAGCTTTTGCTCGCAAGTGGCATGCATATTGTGAACTTTGTCTTTCTCTTACTCATGAAACTTGAGTGACAATGTGCATGCAATGACGTGTCTTGCTTTCAAGATGTCATAATCCACGTAAAGAAAAGGAAAACGAGTTAGGCTGGCAATGTTTTGTCTAAAAGTAGCACGACCAAGGAGAGGTGCCACATGTTGATACACCTTCGGGGTTGTAGCAACTTTCTTGTAACTGATCGATTCCTCCCCGGATTGCATGTGTTTAGAATGAGGCCCGACTTAAAAACATGTGTAAACCTTAACAGTTTAGTGTAAAAAAATTACAGAAACTTATTATGAGGGCGGTACCGCTGAGTTGCTATGACCTTTCGTGTGACTGTAGATGCCCAGCGAAAACCTCTGATTCGTCATTTTTTTGAGAGGGAATGCAGAACGAGGCTTGGATTTGGTGGGAGACCATGGCTGGCGTCACACCAGGGGAAGTCTCGGTGAGCTGAACTCATAGGGCCGATTAACACGTTCGTCGCAACCCATGTCGAACATGCTTGATTTACTCAATGGCGCACACTTTTCTTGTCCAAGGTCATTCTGCGCCACTGTGACTCCATTTTCTCGCAAGTAGCATGCATGTTTCGAAATCTGTGTTTTTCATTCTCGTCAAAGTGGAGTGACGTCGTGCATGCGATGACATGGCTCGCTTTGATGATGTCACAATCCGAGTGAAAACAATCGAATTGAGTCAGCGGCTGTTCGGTCGTCAACTTTTTGTCCGAAAATTCCATGACGGTGGAGAGACGCGAGGAGCTGCTACACCTTGAGGGGTGTACCAAATCTTTAGCAACTTGTCGACGACGCCCAATAGTTTGCACACTAGATTTTTTGTGAAACTTTCAGTCAGTGCTGATACGTCGAGTCGAGTTACTATGGGCTCCGGTGTGATTGCAGATGCCCAACGGCGACATCCGACTCATCGTTTTCCAAGGGAGGGAACGCGGAACACGGCTCGGAGTTGCTACGGGGCAGTGAGACACCGGCCATTGTGACACCTACCTTGGTGATGGCCTTCAGAACTTGCAACAGCAAGAATTTCCAGAGCCGGACGCCCTCGATGGCCGCATCCATATAGGCCGTCCATCACGATGCCCTCCCGCCAAGTGTGCATCCGTTGAGGCAATCACTTGATATGGGGTGCGGCTGGTTGTCGCTGGAATGCGTAGTTGGGGCTCCTCAACGATCGATTTCAGCGATGGCCAGCAACTCCTGTCCGCGGGGTTTTCGCCTTACAGTTGTCTAGGTAGCCTGGCTCGGCACTCAACGTCGATCCGTCCGGATGAA
>SZWC01035221.1:0-17284 GCA_023375785.1 Penium margaritaceum | reverse complement strand
TCAGCTGCAACCACGCCATTGTGTGCTCATGAGTGAGTTTCTTGTGAGGGAAGGGTGCGTGAGGGTGCTAATATGTGTGTTGGGGGGGGAGGGTGAGGGCTAGTATGCTGAAGGTGTAGTTGGAGACAAAAGTGAGAATGGGAACGAATGAGGTGGACATGTGAGGGGGGAAGCTCATGAAGAGACTGATGGTGCGCTTCCGACGACTCGAACTTCGGTGTTCGACTTTCCAAGGTAGGACACGAGAAGACCGAGTACAAGGATATGAACGATGGGCAAAAGTTGATTTTGCACTTTTTTAAAGATGGGATGGGAGACCACACAAAAGAATACAAATGACCCTTCTTTGGGGGAATGTTAGTACCATTCAAATCCTTTAAATTTGAGTAAAAGATGATGTCAGTTCTGTAGCTCATTAAGAGATTTCAAACACAATTTAAATGCATAAAATAGAATAATATTGCAATTCATTTTGGCATTTTAGCTGGTGCCGTAGCCGCTCCCAACATTCTACAAAAAACATCACCACCCAAACCGTTGTGGATTGAGTCGCGAAGGTCATCATGCTGTGAAAACCATAATAACGGAAACAACTCTAGGTCCTGCATGACAGTCATTTTTTGAGTTTGTATTATGGCATCTAGAGCTTGCTTGATGGATTTTCTCCTCTGAGTCACTTTGTAACGGCTCCTTCTCTGGATCCTGCACTTGGATCATCGTCGAAGTTTGCAGAATGGCAACCAGAGCTTGCTTGAGGGATTTCCCCCTCATCGTCACTCTGGAGACAATCATCAACAACGACCCGTATAGGAAGACTCAAAAGTTTTGAGTCTTTAAAGGCCCATTTCCGTTTTTACCTCACTCCCTCATTCTGGGTCTGAAGCAAGGGGGTATTACCTTGAAATCATAAGTTCACATGAGTTTTTTTGGTTTGTTAGGTCATGGCTTGACCTGAGCAAACTCGAGTTTTGTTTTTGATGTGTCAGCGCAAAATCATTACGTACGAGACACGATCGACAATCTCTTGCCAACTTCTCTCATGTACACCTCGATTTTTCTCTTGCAATGTCCCTTGTTCTCGCTCACTCTGGCTGGTGAGGAGGGCGAGCAAGGACGAGGGCACAAGGCCACGAGCCTCGCCCTTGAGGCCCTTGTGGTTTCTTGGCCGCCAATCGAGCCATCAACTTGATCGATGGCTGGTGGCTTGCCGGTGGGTGGCCGGCCGGCCATCTAACTGGCCGCCGGCCACCCAGGCGTCCATGCACACGTAGTGGTCTTGCTGTGTATGCTCGTTTGGCCGTACATTCGAGTAGTGCTTCGGGTTCACTGAATTCACTTGTCACGTAGTCGCGCAACACCCTCCAGCTTTTCCAAGCGTGGCCCTTTGGTGTCATGGTGGTCTTTTCCTTCAGCTTCTTGCTGGCAAAACCCTCACGCAAGTACTCAAATAGCAAGCACTCTGGGTAAATGAAAGTCTACATTCCATCGCCCTCAGTGAAGCTTTTGGCTTCCTCCACAAGTGCGGTGAACTTGCTCAAGTAAGCCTCAACCAAGTTACTCAGCTGCTTAATGCCCTTGATCTTATGAAAAGCACATTGTGCCTCCTCATGCTGGGTACTTTTCTTTCTCATATTGGCACAAAAGGCCTCCCACAACATGGGTTGCCACTCGAGGCATGACTGCTGCGCATACCACTCCCTGACCACATACTTGAAGAGCTTGTCTTTAAGTCTTGTCGTGGTAAGGTCGCCCCACTGACTGAGTGGAGCGTTGTGGACACATAGAATGTGCTCCATGCGATTAAGCCAATCGGTCAGCTTCACACCCCTTTGAAAGATCTCCACATCGTGAAGAAAAGACGTGTTCACCTCGCTTTTGCTCTCGCTCTATCCCTTGTCCTTGCTTGCTCTCTCTGGCGAGGAGGGCGAGGAAGGGCGAGGGCACAAGGCCACGAGCCTTGCCCTTGATGCCCTTGTGGCCTCTGAACTGGTGGCTTGCCGGTGGGTGAGGAAAGGCCAAACTCGCCCTCCCGTAATGTTTCCCTTGTGTAACCCTTTATAACGGTTTGTATAAATGATCTACGTACGTGGCTGGATAGTGTTTTGTGTTGGAATGCACATAGGCCGTTACATTGAGCAGAATGTAGATGGTGAACTGGTAGAAGTTGCAGAGCACATGAAGATTAAGAAAGCTGGGCACGAGCAATTCATGACTAGAACTGGGTGTATGTAGTCGATGAGTGCCATAACCAGTGAGCACATATGTGCGAGTGTAGACACAAGAATGATGCATATGTGGTGTCTTGTGCCATCAAGTCAAACGGCAAGTGAGATGTCATGTTGTGACATACTGTAGAAATGCATGGAGTGCATATCATAAGGTAGTCACTCTCATAGTCTCTATTGCAAGATCATCATGAACAAGGATCAATCTGCTCAAGATTCCCATTATTACATAGGACTCACCATGTTTCATTGTCATTGAGTATAAGAACTCTTTTTAAGGTATGTTATACTTTCAAAAAGGAATTTGTGACTACGTCATTGTCGTATCTGATTTAAATCATACCTTGATGTATTCTTTCTGTCCTCTTCAACCAGAGCCTGTTTTACGCGTGTTCTTATCCATCGATGGAATACCGATGATGGATTGTAGATATTGCATATTCCTATCATAAAATATGTAGATACCGGAGATCTGAATTGCATTTCTTTCTAGAGATATCCTTGACAAGGTTTGAGTTCATTTTTTGGTTTTCTTCCCTCGCATATTCTAGCTCACAACCCCAATACTTGTTTTGCTTTATGCAGTTTCCACATGGCTTCTAAACTTGACTGTGGTAAATGGCATAGTCAAAGCATTCCCATTGTAATCCATGGAAACATGAAATAATTCTTATCCATGCATCCCTCTCCCTTTAGGATCAAGTCATTGAGTGTTTCATCCTTCCTGGAGAAAAAGGCTAGCATAGCTGGAAACAAAAACAAAAGAGTGGGGAGGAATATTCTTATTCTTATGATTATTGTCTTTGTCAAATAATGTGCTTTTAAGTCTCCTGCAACTTTCTCTAATGAGGAACCCCTTCCTTTGAAAAGGAATGACGGCACATCCTCCCTTCTTTGGTAGGGAACATGCCACGGCATGTGTAAAAGCATCCCCGTATCACACTACATGGTGACCAAGATATTGTGCTGAATCCTCGTGAAGTATTCTGCGCTATTGTAGTACCTTGAGGACAATCCATTGTGAGTGGGTAGTCAGTTCCTCCTAGTGCTCAACTAAACTAGATCTTGGTATCTTAGATCCTGGATCCCCTTAGTGTTTTCCAGGTCCACAACTGGGCCAACGTGTACGATACTCACTAACCACTCTTCTACGGATTACAAGCTCACAGTGTCGGAGAATATGGTGTACCTTGCATTGGCCTTCAATGGTTATGGATGCCAATGTGGATGGGCAAATGAACCTATCTACCATGTATGGTATAAGTAGGCTCATGTGGAAGACATTGTATACGTGGATCATGGAGTGGAGCTCCAAATAGTAAGCCACTTGTCACACAATAAGCGTGATTGAGAAAGGTCCCAACAGCTTTGGGGGGACATATTGCGTATACTAGGTATCTTAAGTCGTATTATGTTGTGATCATTAGTACCCACTTGGCAGCAGAGATGTTTATCTCTAGACTCGTCAACATATGCCTTTTGGCACAATCAAGAATCATACATGTTTGTGTTTACATCATGCCACGATCCCTCCTTTTTCCTGACAAAGGCCTGGATAGAGGGAAATCAATCACTGCCATCCCATACGTCACATCTGTTATGTGCATCGAATGCCGTTAATATATGTACTCATGTTCTAGAATACAGTAAATCGTGCACGCGCAAAGGAAAACGGGTGAATCCCGTCCACTTTGAAGTCGTCGACCTTCATTTCAGACCATCAATTGCTGCTTGATTTTTCCTCATTTCTCCCAAAACGGTACCAATTTGTTTCTAAGGACCTCCAACGGCCAAGAGTCATACAACAGCCATGGAGCAGGTACTGCAGCAGATTGCCAAGCAACGGGGAGCTCAGAATCTTGAGGATGAGCGGCTCCAATGACATATGACCTGCTTGCAAGATGGAGGAGACGCTGGACAGGTTTCGGTGGCCCGGTCAAGGAGTCTGCTAAGTACAAAGCCAAAGGCTCTGAAACTGTTCAATTCCCTAGTCAAGGGTGCGAGCATTTGGACCTGCCTGTTTACCGTGAATAGCTACTTTAGGGCTCTGGGAAACCCTTCAACGGATGATGATGTGCCTGTAACATTCGTAGTGACACTATTATGTGGAGCAGCATTGAAGTGGTGGAGGTAGCTGAATCTTCTGGCCACTCGAGGTGGACATGGGAATGCAGTTGTACAACATGTTGTATTGTGCCTTTCTTGAACAGCTCCGTGCCGACAACATGGGAGCTGTTCAAAAAAGCCATCAGAGACCAGTTTGATCTTGTGAATTCCCCCATAGTCGGACGTAACAAGCTAGATCACTTGCAGTCAATTGGCTCAGGTCAAGATTACACATGTCATTTCTAGGCTTTGTGCTTGGAGATCAATGGCATGAGCGGGCTGGAGGTGGCGGACAAGTACCATGACATTTTTAAGGACGAGGTTCAGCGCAAGCTGGAGCTATAGGTGATGGTGGACACTACTGAGCACGTGGATACACTACGTTTCCATTGAGGGGTGCTTTGTGTGAAGTAGGTCGATATCTAGCGTCGAGCACAGCACCAACAAGTTGACCCCATGGAGATCGATGCAGTGCAAGGATGCCAGCAGCAGAGCAAGCCCCGTGGTGGAAGCTGTTGGATTTGTGGGAATCCTGGATACCACAAAAAGGGTTACAAGAAAAAGAAATAGGGAAATAGCAACCAGCAGTAGTGGCCCACAACCAATTGCTAAAAAATCTTTGTTCGTATCAGCAAACACCAGCCTTGAAAGTCCTTTGACAACTAGGGAGTTGTCAAGTGTATTGCTTTGGAGCAAAGGGAGCGGAAGCATTCCAGAAATCCTCCTGAATGCCAAAATTTCATTGGCTGGTTCTATGTATGGCAAGAGGCACCAAATTTTCTGACAGATAAAGGCTTTGCTGAAATGCGGTGTGTCGCACTTGATCATCAGTGACAAGCTTGCAGAAATGTTGAGGCTTGTGCGGCTACTTGGGAAGCCAAGTAAGGCCAAGTTGTTACAAGAGGAACTAGTTAATTCAAGGGAATGTTAAGCGAGCCATTTTGGGACGTAACTGGCTCTAACAGTGGAATCGTGCTATGGATTAGGTGTGCAACCAGGTGAAGCTGAAAAAAAGTGGAGGGCACAGTTTTGCCCCATTGGAATGAGGAAAAGGACTCTAAGGCAAGAAAGGTACCATAATTGAGTTCCGTGCAGCTGAATTGCAGTCAATGAAAGGGAGACCAAGTTCACCTTCTATAGAAGCAGAAGAAAGAAAGAGATGAAGACGTGGGATTGTTGGTAGTAGACGAAAAAGAACAAGAGAAAGAGCAGTAGAAAAGGCTTGCAATGGAGCTGTCGGAAAGCATCAAGGGAGTGTTGAAAGAGCCACAGTGATGTGTTTGCTTGCAAGATGCCAAAGGGTTTACCACCAAAGCAGGAAATTGACCATAGGATAGAGCTAGTTCCGCAAATTTCTCCAATGCTGCGTGCTGGTAATTGCATGAGCAATAACAAGCTCGGTGACCTCAAGAAGTAGTTGGAGGAGCTGAGGAAGCAGGAATCCATGAGATCGTCGTTGTCATCCTATGTTGTACTGGTCCTCTTTGTAAAGAGGAAGACAGGGGAGCTGTAAATGTGCGTGGACTACCACGCACTGAACAACATAACCATCAAGAACCGATATGCACCGTCAAGGGTCGAGGAGCTATTACCACCTAAGGGGAGCGTAGTACTTAAGCAGGATCAACTTGCATTCATGGTACCGTCCGATCTGGATTGTGGGGAAACATATTGAAATGATGGCATTTTATGCATGATACGGCCATTTTAGGTACCTCTTCATGCTATGCGGATGATCTATGCTCCTGCAATGATCATGAGTCTCATGAAAAGGATCTTCCACCCTCACTTGGACTAGTTTGTGGTGGTGTTCCTCAATGACGTCCTTATGTATTTTTTAACTTTAGAAGAGCAGCATCAATATCTTTGGTAGATGTTGGATTTTGTTTAGAAAGATAATGTGTTTGCAAAGCTCTCCATGTACGATTTTGAGAAGAAAGAGGTGGAGTTCCTTGGTCACATTGTTAGCGGCAAGAATCTCCGCATGGATCCAAAGGAAGTGGGAACCATGAGGCAGTGGCCAAAACCAAAATTCATACGTGGCATCCTGGTCTTCCTAGGATTTGTCAACTACTACCAGAAGTTCAATAAGGGGTACACCGAGAAGGGTGCACCATTGACCATGCTGCTAAGAAGGGCTTTCCAGTGGGAATGGGGCAAGAAGGAGCAAAAGAGCTTTGAGGACCTCAAGTTTATAATGTGTGATACTCTGGTCCTAGTGAATCCAGATTTGTTTTAAGGAATACATCATGGTGATGGGTGAAAGCAGCTACGCTATATGTGTAGTGCTAATGAAGGATCACAGGAACGGGGTCGCAGTCGATTGTGTATGTGTCTTACAAGCTGCGAGATGCACATCCAAACTACGCAATCTATGAGAAGGAGATGTTGGCTATGATCCATGCCTTCAATCATTAGAAATGTTACCTTGATTTGTGATGTTGTGTGGTCTTCACATTTCATTACGTGCTGAAGTACCTAACGACTCAACCGAATCTTAGTCTTCCATTAATTTGCTGGATAAAGTTCTTGGAAGGGATTTTGACTACAAGATTAAGTAAAAGCCTAGGAAGGTAAATCTGACACAGTCTCTCAACACCAGCTCAATGGGATCTCCAATCATGTACAACATTTTCAAGAACAGTTATGGCATGGATGGGGAGTTCACAAGTGAAACACTAGAAGACACCACATGGGATGGATTCTACTAGCGAAGGGGGTAGGAGCAGAGAATTGCCGTGTCAAATTCTGCACCATTGAAGGAATCACCGTTGGAGGAGGGGCATGACACCCACTGCTTAGGTCACCTTGGCTTCAACAAGATGCTCAAAGCCATGACATAGCAATATTGGTGGTCATCAATGGCGATTGACTGCAAGAGGTTTGTGAGTTGTTTCAATGCAAGCTAACGTATCAAGGCATGGAGTACCAAGCTACCTGGAGAGCTGCAACCATTGCATGTTTTTTAGAGGCCATGGAGAGACGTCTCGCTTGATTTCATTGGCGGGCTTCTTGTGACACTGCAAGGCAACAATACGGTGTTGGTGGTGATGGATTGGTTCTCCAAGATGGCTCATTTCATCGCATGTGTGGAGACCACCACAACTGCTTGGACAGCTCAACGCCTCCTCATTCATGTCATCAAGTTGCATGGGGTACCGAAATCAGTGGTCTCAGATCGTGATTGACGCTTCACTTTGCGGTTCTAGAGAGATTTAGTGGAGAGGTCACGTACAATAGTGCTGCTGACCACATCATACCACCCACATAATGATGGGCAGACAAAGTGCATGAACCAGAACTTGGCGTAGTTGTTGCGAAGCATAGTCATGCACATGGAGCATGTTGAAAGGAGAAGCTTGTAGATTCAGAGTTTGCGTTCAACTAACCAGTGGAAGCATCAACTGAGAGGTTTTCTTTTGAGGTGGTCTATGGCCACCAGTCACTGAGTCCAGACGCAGTTGATACGATAACATCTCTTCTATTTGTGCACCATATGGGACGTGGTACGACAATGGTTGTTGAAGGGGCAGAAGTAGCACAAGCGGCCAGCAGAAAAACATTGATCTACAAAGGAGTTCTAAGTGAACCTTCAGGTGATGCTGAAATCCATAAATGTGAAATACATGGAAGTTAGAAGTCCTCATCTGAAGCCCTGATCGGTGGGCCCGTTCTGCATGACAGAGAAGGGGTCGGCCGTATCTTACAAGCTAGAGCTGCCCTCTCCCTACACCATCCATCCAGTGTTCCACATCTCCCTGTTCCATGCGTATCATGATCCCAATAAATTCTTCAAGGTTCGTGGGACAGCTCCACCTCCTACTCTCCATGTTGAAGGAAATGAGGATTTTGAGGTAGAGAGGATAACGGTAGACCACCAGAGGAGCTGTTTGCATAGTAATTGAAATGCCCATTTGGAAAGAATGGGAACTCATGTATGTCTGGCATACAACACTTCACACGGCCAGGTTTGTGTTGCTTTGCCTCACACAAGCGGGTGTACCATGGGTGAAGCACAAAACGAAACCACATGCGTGTGGTTTTGGCACTCGCCCTCTGGTTCGGTGTTTGGGTCATGTGCCAAAAAAATCAGCTACCACACTACGGGCCATCGGCCCACTAGGTTGCACACTGTTTGTTTTCCCACCAAAGATCACTTGCATGGGAAGCATGTCACCTGCAGCACTGCTAGCAACCACACATGTTACCATGCGCTTATCGTCAACTCTACGCACGCTCACGTCTTCAGAACCCTTGGCTGCGTAGGTCATGGATCTGGTTGGAACCACGTTGATTCCAGATTGGTCGGCGTTCACTACAAAGTCCTTGTCAATTTTGTCAAAGCCCACAAACGCGGCAACCTTCTTAAGGAAGGAATCAACCTTCATCAAAAGAAAGAAACAAAAAGTGAGACCTTGTGGAATAAGAAAGACTAGCGGGAAAAAAATGTTCTTACTTGTTCTTCTAATCCACAGGACAACGTTGAGCTGCCGTGGTTGCCCGCCGCCATGTCCAATTGAGAAGTTCGGTAAGGAGGCGCTTCACCCATGAATGGCAGATGTTCATTGGCCATCCATTCTCCTTCAACTCTTCCGGGCATTGCTCCTGCACATGTCCAAGGAAAATTCCATGAACAGTGACACTCCTCAAAGTGGCTCCATGGTCCCGGTGGCTCTTGATGTCCTTGAAATTTTGTCAAAGAGCACCGGGTGACAAACCTTGAATGTTGTTGGGCCACGCTTGCGTCCTCTAGCCTTCATATGTAAGGAGACAGGCTCCTTGGGTGCAATAGCAACTCGTGCGCACACCTCGTCACGGAGCTGCCATTTCTTTAACCAGCTGCCAAGTGTGAAAGCTTGTAGGCCGTAATAAGGACCAGTGCCACCTGGCCCCTTCCATGCAGTTTAAAGAAAAGCAAATCCATCATTATGATTGTGCGGAGTCTGCACTACAGCATTGATGATGAAAACATGGCCCTCAGTGATCTAGTCCCTACTGCTTCACTTTCCAGCAGACTGCCCTCAATTGGAAAGCCTCTTGGTCGGCGTCCATTTTGGATGATTTTTGTAGCCTGCTGAAGCCATGGACGGAACCCCTAGTTTTTTTGGGAGGAGCTTGACGTTGGGCAAGACGGTCAGCCTCCTCCTAGACGTGGGTCAATCGTTGCTTGCAATCTCACACCGAGAAGAAGACCTTCAGGGTGCCTTTCACCTGGGTAGCTGTAGTTGACTGCGCCATGACGTGATTGCGACGTTTGATTGATTTGATGTTGCAGTGGCGATGTTGGTAGAATCGTTACACAAGGAAAAAACAGTGGTCCTCAATGCAAGGTTGCTACAACACGGGCAATGCAACAACGACCTTGCATGCGGAAGGGTGCGATGGGCTCTAACGTGAGAGCATTCATCGCAATCCTCGTGCGATTGGATTCCTCCCTTGTTTCCGGCCAATGCCCAGAAACATGGCACGATTTGTGTCGACGTGGAAGGGGCCCTGGCTAGGGCCACCCATGTTTCCAGGAATCCCGCTTGGCTGAATCGCCGAGAGAGATTCCTTGACCGCCGCGAGTCTGGGCCGGCGACTTTGCACATTTTTGTGCGAAGTCGCCGACCGGGCGACTTGGTGAGGTCGACCCACGCCATGAGCCGTCCTCACAAAGGCCATTTTCTGTGCCACCCCTGAAATCCACCAAGAAGATTAGGACATGGATTGACATAACAAAGAAGAATATTTTGATGAGAAATTGTGTCTTTTGTGACCAGGAAAAAAATCGACGTTAAAGAGGAGTGGTAGGGTATCCTGTCTGGCAAAACTTCCTGGATGAGTCCTACCCGACACCAGATAGCCCAAAACCCGGGCATTGTCCATATTTCCTGAAACCTGGACCATGTAAAAACAACCACACTGCAATAACCTGCCCAAACTCGGGTGCCAACTACATTGCTCCTTAGAACTATCTACGGCTACGGTTGGCGCGACAGCTAAGAGTTGCTGCCGATGGAGCCCGCCGTGTACGGGTGTAGTGTCGTAAGTGTGAGGAGGAGGAGAACCACACGCTTGGCTTCACAGCGACAAGTCCACTCCACCAAACAATGCCATGTTCGCATAAGCGTCCATCCAATCAGTCGTCTGGGGAAGCATGTACACCAGCCGAGAGGTCACAGTAGGATTTAGAGAGGCAGTGCATATACAAAACAACACTCCACAGAACATGTAGGAGTCATGCTCCCCCATGCTCCCCGGCCGAACACTCAGCAAAAGAGCAAAAGGATACGAATCACATGTGCAACGGGAACCCATGCAAGCGGAGGAGTCACACCACACATATTTAGGGCAGCAATCTGACGATCCTCATGGCCTTCTTGAACAAGCTCCGCTTCAGCACCTTGGTGAGAAAGTCAACTAACTGTTCACAGTCTCGACCCACACAATGTGAATGTTGCCCTCATGCAACAAGGGACGTACGTAGTGATACTCAACATTTATGTGCTTTGTGCATACATGGTCGACACCATAATTGTTGACAATCGCAATGGCACTCTCGTTGTCAGAGTACAAGGTAATGGACGACACAGGGTGACACAACTCACCCAACAAGCAAAGCAGCCACACACTCTTACATTCACCAGTGCCCAAAGCCACGTACTCTGCCTCTACTATGTTGCATACAACAACCTTGCTTCCCTCTATGCCATGACAATGCTATGACCCCAATGAGAAATATTCAACCAATGCGGCTCTTCCCATATGGGCTCCATGCCCAGTTCCTGTTAGAGTAGCCTACAGCCACCACAAACAGCTGACGATGGAATGTGAGGCCTCGGTGTGGGGGTGATACCACATACCACAACACACAGACAGTTGCATCAAGGTGCAGCTAGTGTGGGACCTGTGAGAACTGGGTGAGGACATTCACAACAAAGGCAATGTCAGCCCGTATGGTGATGGCAAGAAACATGATTGACCTGATGATGCAGAGGAACGTCGTGATGTCCACCGTTGTATCCAAGGTGCTGACGTCAATAGCCTTCAACTTTGCCTGCCCTTCTGAGGTCATCAGGGTGGAGGCATTGGGGATAGTGGTCAAGAGATTGGCAAAGCGGTCAACGAGTGTCTCAATGTACATTGCCCGATGTACCCGCATGATGCCGTGTATGAGATCGCGCTCAATCTCCATGCCGAGAAGTGCCAGTGTTGGCCTGATATCCTTCATCTTTCACATCGCCTTTAGCAGCTCCTTCACCTTCTCCACAGCGGCAAGGTTGAGAGACGCAATGAGTAGGCCGTTCACGTAGACGTGGATTGCAATGAAGGGAGTCCTAGGAGGAGTGATGAAGACTGCCGGGTCTTAAGTGTTGCGGTGAAGTCCGCCCTTCAGAAGGGTGCGGCTGATCTCCATGTTCCAACACCAAGGAGACTGCTTGAAGCCATGCAAGGCCTTCCACAGTTGCCAGACTCGGCCCGTCCCATCCTTTAAGCCAGGGGGTTAGATCATGTAGAGCTCCTCACCATCAAGAGCACCATGAAGAAAGGTGTTGCTCACGTCCATCTGGTGGAGCTCCCAACCATGATGTGCAACTGGGGTGAAGAGCACTCGGCTAGCGATAAAATGGCCAACCGGAGCAAGGACATGGCCGTAGTTTACTCCAGCAACCTAGAACAAGCCATTGGCAGTGAGCTGGGCCTTGTACTTATCTAGAGTACCATCTGGCTTCCACTTTTGGTGAAACCCCCACTTCGTCCCTATTGCCTTGCGACCAGGGAAAAGCTCCACGAGCTCGTACACTACGTGCTTGTTGATGGTGGTGAGCTCCTCCCAACAGGGAGCCTCCCATTTGTCTACGTCGGGAGTGACACGGGCCTCTCCTAGGCTCTGTGGGTCGAGTGCCAGTGGAGAAGGCTATGCCATCAGCACACGGGTGGCACAAAGTCATGCAGGAGCCTGGGCCAAAGTGGCGGAGACCACACGGCGATGCTCCTGGGAGATGAGAGCGTAGCCCAAGGCCGAGCCAGAGTGAGTGTCTTGGGCAACGAGGCCAAGGATCGTGAGGCCAAGGA
The DNA here is from genome assembly GCA_023375785.1 of Penium margaritaceum. NCBI lineage: Eukaryota > Viridiplantae > Streptophyta > Zygnematophyceae > Desmidiales > Peniaceae > Penium > Penium margaritaceum. The sequence continues at coordinate 4,895 of SZWC01035221.1, read as the reverse complement.
CCTTGGTGCCGGGCTCACTGCTCACGACAGTGTGAGGAGAGGACGGTGTGTTGACGGGTGTATTGGAGGCTGGACGAGGGGCCCTGGTGCAAGGACCTGGGGGCGGCGCCGGCTTATGGGGCCACATGATACCACCAAGAGTGCCAACATAGACCTTGTGTCCAGGGATGCCGATGACTGCAGAGGGAGCCCGGAGAGGACGAGATGGTAAGGCAATGATAGGCGCCGGGTCCAATACCGGGGAACCGTAAGACACGGGCGGATCTATGAGGCTGGGAGCATTGGAGGCTGTAAGGGGGTCAGCCAAGGGGTCAGTCTGGGTTGAGGACTAAGCGGAGGACTCCAACTCCGACTGGTGCGCGGCATCACGGACATGGAACCTAGGCGACGAGGTGGAAAATGAGGGAGGAGCATCTGGGACATCCCCTACCAAGGGTGTGGATGCAGGCAGGACAACTTGTGCCTCTGGAGCTTAAGCAGCGGCACGACAAGTATCTTCCCCACAAGACAACAACAACAAGGGTAGAGAGGAGGTAGATCAAAAGCAAGAGAGGTCGCGAGAGAAGAGGTCCTCAGAGAACAAGGCATCACGAGACTCAACAATGCGATGCTCGACCAGGTTCCACAAGGGCCAAGCCTTGGACTAAGGCAAGACACCAACGAAGGTGCAGGGACGGCCGCAAGGGACAAGCTTGCTATCTCGCTGGTCTTCAATGAGCCAAACGCTGGTGATACATCCACAGACACAAGCAGGCCAAAGATTGGCCCGCTGACCACACCACAATGTGTACGACATTGCCAGGCAAGGAAGGTGATCATAGGGAACGCGGTTCTACACCCAAGTCATGTAGGACATGGCCTCAAAGACAAAACCTTCACAAAAACCGGACTCGACATGCATGGAGCGGATAGCATCAGCCATGGTGCAGTTCTAGCACTCAAAGATACCGTTCTATTGTGGCGTCCCAGGGTGGGATGTCTCATGACGAACCCCATGACTGGTGAGATAGACAATTGTGTCCCCCATGTACTCGCCGTCACAATCAGACCAAATATGTCGGAGGGTGCGGCCGCACTCGCGGTCAACAGCAAGGTGCCATGCATGGATGGCTGAGGCCACGTCTCTCTTCTTGTGGAGGCAAATGACCCAACGATAGCACAAGCAGTCATCTGTGAGGGTCAGCACATACTTGTCGTCCTCAATAACAGACGCTACCAAGAGAGTTCCCATGAGGTCCGAGTGGATGAGCTCCAGTGGGTGCATGGCCCAAGAAGAGGACGCAGGGTAGGAGGCTTGGTGCATCTTGCCCTCGGCAAAGTCAATGCACTCGGTGCGGTAAGGCTACTAGAAGGTGGAGGGATCAGGTCTGAGCGTGGGCTAAGTGCCGAGCATGCTATCGACAACATCAGAGTATACGTGGCAAAGGCGGAGGTCGAGGAGGTGCACGTGCTGGGGGAAAAGAATACGGGTGACAAACACATGTGCAGTGGTGGACGAGGGAGGAGACACAAATGAAGGAAGCCGAGTGACCTGCCAGAGGTTGTAGCGGCAGACAGCATGAAACATGGCCTGACCGGACAGGTAAAGGGAGACAGTGTTAGTGCCACAGGAGCGACGGACGTCCATGCTCATGAGGTTGAGAGCCGTGACAATTAGGAGGCTGAGTTCCAAACAAGGCACACACAACACATTGGTGCCGAAGACATCACCGCACGGACCATGAAAATGAACGACGCCAACACCAGGGACCGGCAAGATCTGCCCAGAATCCGTCCAGACACTGTGAACATTGGCAACCAGACCAAACATGCTAAACTCTTAACGATAGGAAATCATGTGATGCATGGCACCGGAGTCGATGATCCAGGTGCCACCGGGGTCACGGACCGAGGCCGTGACGTTACGATGAGCGACGAGAGAGGATGCGAGAAGGGAGATGGAGGTCGCAAGCTGAGCAGACGGGACAGATGCAATGCGATCATGCCAGTCATTAAACCATGTGACATCATCCAAAGCTGGATCTAAAGGGCAATAGGCGGCTTCCCCAAGGTCCCCTCCAAGGTCGGTCTCTGTCTGGTAGTGGGAGACCTCTTGGCTAGCAATCACAAAGCTCGCATTTCTCTAGGGAGGAGGCGTGATGGCAAGCTGAGTGGTAATGAAACCATGCAACTGGTGGATCCGAGGCCTGGATTCGAAGGGCGCCACGGACTGCAGGGTCACAGCTCCGGATGGGGGATACGAGCTCCACAAGGACGGAGGCTATGGGTAGTACACCGGGTGAGATGGAGCGTACTGTTGTTGTTGCGGCGGTGGTGCATACGGCTGTGGTTGAGGCGATACATACTACTGTTGTTACTGCTCATGGAGAGGGGACAGCGGAAGCTGCAATTGAGGCTAAGGAGATGATTGCGGGGTGGAGGAGGTGGTGGCCACAGTGCTGCCAGGGGAGAGGGGAGCAGCATTGGCAACAGAGGTGCCAAGGCCGTACTCATGCTGATGGCACATGGCGGCATCAATGCGGGCCTCGTCAGTAGGGATGGGGCAAGTGTACCCCCCATGCCCCATCTGGTTGCACTTATGGCATGTCAGGGTAGTGCCATCGGAAGAAGACTGCTGTCCCTTTCCCTTGCTCTTTCCACCCTTTGTTCCCTTGCCCTTGGTGCTGCCGGAGAAGGAAGTGTTGAGGCAAGGGGTGGAGGAGCCGCTGGTGGTGGCAGCTAAGATCACAAAAGAGTCACTGCGCTGAAGTTGTATTTCCCTTTGCGCTTCCTCCGTGCTGAGGAAGAAGTCGTATACCCTATTCATCAAAGTGCCCTGGGCCGCGAGCGCCTCGAGGATGTAGAGACCGTATAGGACAAAAATGTTTGCAAACTCAGGAGTGGCACCATTGTTGATGGTGATGAGGGAAGCAAACGGGGGAAGCGCGGTTGTCTTGATCCGGCATAGGAAATCCTGTGTCCGGTGCCAGTAGGTGGTGAAGGACTCATAATCCCTCGTGTGAAGGGAACTTAACTCCTTCACGAGATGGCTGACAGCTGCCTGGCCGGAGGCACGATATGACCATGTCAGCGTGTCCCAATTCCGCCGGGGGTCAATCCTAGTGTCGTCAACAATGTCACCAAGGAATGGCTCCAGGGCAGTATGGTCAACATCAGGAGCAGCAAGGATGAGTGTACAAATGGCACGGCCTACCTCAAGCGCCTGCTCCGGGATGGTGTCGTCATGCAGAAAAGTGTAATACGGCCACATGCCCTCCCGCAGTACCCAGATGCGGTAGATCAGTTCCCAAGACAAGAATTGTTCATCTCCAACGATGACAGGAAAAGGGTACTCAAAGTCCTTGTAGTGACAAGGGCCAGCCGCTCCAGCGCCTAGGACGCTAGTAACCATCTGTTGCTATTTGTACACCTGATGTTGTACTACTGTCTGCGCTGTTGTGATCAGAGCAGGACCAGGCTGTCCAGGGAGGACAATATGGCTGGTCTTGGTTGCGGCAAGCATCTCGCACAGCTGACCGACCTGGCGTTACAGATCTGGAGCCTGTAGTGGACGGGTCTGCAGAGCTATCCTCCGTGCTGGCAACATTGTCCTGACTGGGCATTGTCGCTACTCCTGAGGTTGCTAACGCATGCGCTGCCACTACGCCTATTACAGTTGCTGCTTCTGCCACTGCCGTTGTTGCTGTTGTTGCTATCCCTGCTGCTATTGTCGTTGCAACTGCTGCTGCTGCCGCTGCTGCCTCTTCCATGGCCATTGCTGTCATTGCTGCTGCTGCCGCCCCATGTTGAGTTGGTGTATACTCTCCCCTCAGTTAAGAGCTAGATGATGAAAGTGGTCGGATCGAACATCCGACTGCTCCTGAGGCTGCTGACAGATGTGCTACTACTCCGGCTACTACTGCTGCTGCTATTGCTACCGCTGCCGCTGCTGCCACTGCTGCCATTGTTGCTACTGTTGCTGCTGCTACTGGTACTGGTGCTTCTGCGGCTGTTACTTCCTCCACAGTTGCTACTAGCGCTGTTGCTGCTACCCCATGCCGGGTTAGTGCGTAGTCTCCCCTCAGTCAAGAGCTGGATGATGAAAGTAGTCCGATCAAATATTTCATTGCATTTCTTGCTCATTTGAGATGGTGGCAAAAATTGACCTTCAGTCTAGAAATTTGACGAAGTGCTAAAATTTTGAATTTGAAAACTATAGCACGTTTAAATCAAGGTTGTCCAAATCAAGCCAACTTTATACCACAAGTGCGCCTAACTGTGCTGAATGCAGTGGTGAAGTCTTGGGTTGCAAAAGTGAAAAGATATGCCAAAACGACCTAATTCCGTTCTCAGCTTGAAATGTTACAAACATCTGGATCTGCGAGGCAAGACGATTAATCCTGGAGGCTGCACGCCACCAAAAGAGCCAAGCATGGTGGCTATGGAAATCTTGTCACCTAAGCTTTTGAACAAGCCTATGCGCGCAACATTTGACATCTAGTTGAGTCCAATGCAGTCAGGCGTAGGGGAGGTGGGTGGCTAACACGATGTGCGGCTGTGTCTCCACCTCTTCTGTGCGGCTTCCTGGAAGGTGCAAGGACGGGACAGTAGCTACAAACGGTGCTCCTCCCTCCTTCCTCTCCCTCTTGGCTGTCTTTTGTTGTTGCTACTGCTGCTCCTTGCTGTTGCAGCTATGTCTGACACCGCTGCTGCTGCTGCTGCTCCGTCTATGCTGCTGCTGGCAATGCTTCTCTTGTTGTTGTTGTTACTGCTACATGTCACTTACACCTGTGGATGACATCACCACGTGCATCATCGCCAGCAGGTTCCTCAACGTCTCTGTACTGGCCGCTCACCTCCCTGCGTCAAACATGGGGTTCTGAGCTGCCAGAGAAAATGGAGCATCATTTCCCCTG
>SZWC01035218.1:0-17288 GCA_023375785.1 Penium margaritaceum | reverse complement strand
CTTTTGCAATTCACCAAAAGTTATAGAACTGACGCGGCCTTTGGTTCGACGCCTGTACACATCGTCGGCCGCCGTGCCATGTTGCCAACAAACGAGTTCGCAGTGCAAAGCGTGGCAAACCATCAACATTCAACTGACAATAAAGTAGTGCATCGTCGACAACCAGCCGAACCGAGAGGATCCGGATGGCGTCCCCGCGTCGCTGTTGGCGAACGGTTCCTCGCGACACGTTCTTGGCGGGTCCGGTCGGGTTATTACCCGATACTCGATACCCGTGTGCCAGGGCTTACAGGTAGGCCTTGAAGACAGTGTAGAGCGCTGGAGCATCGTGGCGGCCATGCATCGGCTCAAAGCCTATAAGAATGGCGCGTGGACTGTTGTCGTAAATGCCGTGGGCACTTTGGCCCACGTAGTAGTCGTTCGCTAGGGATGTCCAGCCGTCCATGCCGAAGGACAAGCGTCCTTTGCATGCGTGCAGGATCGCACATATGCGACGCTCGGCTTGCTCGTAGGCTACAAGGATTTCATGCGAGAGAGTTCTGGCGGAGACGAGCTGGGCCGCTGGATTGGCGTGTAACAGCGCGGCCTGGAGCCAATCAGATACGATGGCGGTGAAGGAGACATCCTTCATGGTGAAAAACTTGCGGATGCAGCTGCGGAAGAACCCCGCATCCCATAAAGCCGCTGGAATGCGGACGCGTAGAGAAGAATCTGGACTAGCGGCCATGGTCGTCTGGAGGGTTTGAGTGCCACATCCACTGTCCACCAATGTTCTGGCAACATTGCGATGGGCAGCTGCGACATGCACCCACAAGGAGCTCGTGTTGCCGCATCGGATGGTCACGGTCTTCATCACCCGCGTGGACTCATAGAGCTTGCAGACCGCGATGTCAGGAGAGTCATCCTGCTTGTAGTAGTACTCCCATGTATGTGTCCGGACACCAGGTGGAAGTCCGGAAGCTGGTACGGTGGTAGTCAGACGGAGGACATTTGTGTTGCCGTTGTGTGCAAATCGTGAGACAAGGTACTGGTTCGCCATTGTCTTTCGTATGGCTCTGCACTCATGCACCCAAATCGAGTCAGGATCGATGCCAAACACATGAGTCTGAGCGCTGAACTAGGGCTACATGATGCCATGAGGTGGAGAGTCGGCTTACCGAGTGGTGGCGGTGGAATTGCTGAGTTGATGTGGCGGAAAATGTAGCAGGGAGGTGAAAAAATGGCCGGAGCACTGGCCATTTTCAACCAGTGACGCGGTCGCATCGCCGTACACTAGCACTTGCTGTGCTGTGTTGCAACACGGACATTCCTGCGATGCAGCAAATTTCGTTCCTTTGGGGCATTGAATACCGAGATTTATTGCAGCAGTGAGGAAAATTCCTGTGGCTCCAGATGCTTCCATCGATGGTGGTGGAAGTTGGCAGAGGGACGTAGGCGCCTATAACAGCTTTCAGGGCAGTCGATGATTGTATGTACCTACATCGAGAACCGCTCGAAGCTACGAAACAAACTTTCTTCATCCACGGCTGACATGGACGAGAGGCAGCGTGAGGTGGTCGCATCGGCCGTAGGAGCAACGTCGCCTATGACCTGTGAGGCGGTGTCAGAAAAATATTTTCCATCTGTCGCGAAGCTGAGTCCCACGCCCTGTGCTACAAGAGGGTAATCTTTTATACAGTCAGATGCAGTGAGCCACATCAAGCGCGAGCACTGGAAGACCGTCAGATCGATTGATGCACTCCATTAATCCGGCCAGTCTTGGGCAAGCTTTAGATACCGTCGGGCCCTCCGCTATACAGGTTTCTTGTGCCCTCGACATCGATTCTCCGGAGTCCCCGTCCGTAAAATACTAAAAGAGGCTTGTGTCTGCTGAGATGCTTCGCAAACCCCTACTGACGCCAACATTGGTTGTTAACGCCTTTTCTCTTTAGCAACCACCTCAAACCCTGTGTTTTGTGGTGACAAACATGCTGATTAAGAATGATATGAACATACTTGGTTGGTTCAATACGTACGCAGCCGTGATTCCTGCTTTCCTCCCAAACATGCTTAAAGTCGCCATTTTCACGTGCCAGACCAAGAGTTTAAACTTCCGAACCGGCAAAGTCAGAGCGAGACTTGAGGACTCTCAAAACCTCGAGCCCCTCAGTTTGAGATCAAGAACTCTCATGAGACTGCTCTCAAATGCCGAGGCTTAATCAGAGGGGGCGTGGCAACTAGAAATCAACTGATGTTTTCTAGTATTCCTGGGAACGCCGGGAAGGCTGGGAAGTTTTGAGAAGAACATCTTGCCATCTTCAACAGAGATTCTTCTCAGGTGCTCTTGGAATGTCCAATGCCTTTGTTTAGACATTCTTTTGGCGCAGTTTTTCCGTGGCTGCTGTGAGGTGGGGGTGGGATGCGGGTGTGCAGGAGAGTGTGGAAGAAGGTGGGAAGAGTAAGGTTTGGAGGGTGTAATGAAAAGTAGTCCATTCTTTCTCTTGCCGAAGAACTTATCAAGATGTATGGGTTGAGACGCCTCACGGTGAAACTGAAACCGCACGGCTCACCTGTGGCAAGGGGGCCGAGGGGCCAAGGTTGGTTCCAGTTGGTTTGAAAAGTAGTTCCGATATAGCCACAATGGCTTCAATAACCTTTGAAAACAGATCACAATGTTTCACCCTGCATGACAGACACAGGGGCAAAGGTTCAATCTGGTCTTCTTATGCCCTAGTAGGGCATAAGAGCGCCAGATTGATGGACAGTAGGGTATCCCTGCTGTCCATTACAGGTGAGAGCCTAATTGATGCTGTCCACAGTGGCAACCTCGAGACTATGAAGACCATTCTGAATGGCATGAGGAAGTTTTCTCAACATGCTCAAGGAGACACGCGTGGCAGTTTCCAATGCACTCTCCTTCATGCTAGGATGGGAAGTCTGGGTGGAGGAAAGACTGTCCTTATGGCGGCAGCTGAGGCTGGCCATACAGAGGTCGTGTCAATTCTGCTGCAAGACTTCAAGGTGAACGTTGGAGCAAGAGATGGTGAGACAGGACGAACAGTACTCTCAATGGCTGCAGGTGGTGGCCATGAGGATGTCGTTGCAGCTCTTCTCCCTGTACCTGCAGTCAAGGTCAACGTCAGCGATGATGAGGGTGAGACGGCACTCACCTTGGCGGCCGGAGGAGGGCATAAGGGTGTTGTGACGCTTCTGCTTGAGAGAAATGCCAATGCTTACTTGGTGTGTCGGATCAATGGACTGACTGCGCTCATGAAAGCTGCTCAGAAAGGACACAACCATGTGGTAAAAATGCTTCTGGAGAACAACCGTGCGAGTGTCAACATCAATGCAAAGAGACTGAAGGTGGCAAGTGGAGGGAAGAAAATGTACGGAGGTGGCAGAGAAACTGCCCTCATGCTGGCCAGTGTTGGTGGCCATGCCGATGTTGTAAAAACTCTCCTTGGACATGGAACTGATGTGAGCATCAAGGCTGCAGATGGCAGCTCGGATGCACTTCTGTTGGCACTGCAGAAGGAGAAGTGGGCAGTTCCAAAGGTGTTGGTGGAAGCGGGTGGAGCTGACATGCAAGCTGCGCTATTTGGGGACGGAAGAATAACATGTGTTTCGTTGTTTTTTTTTCAATCAGATGTGGCGCTGATCTGAACAAGGCCACTGGAAGTGAGCCCGGTACAACTCCTCTCGCCATGGCAGCAGTGGCAGGTGCAAGAGACATTGTGTCTCTCCTCATTGCTGAAGGAGCGGACACCAAAGAACCCCTCTCTTGGGCAGTTGGCGCCGACCAGTGGGGCATTGTGAAGCTCCTTTATGGTGAAGGAGTAGAGGTGGAAGGGAAGCTTCTGATTGAGGCTGCTAAAGTAGGAGATACGGATAAGGCAGAACACATGCTTTCTGCTGGTGCTGATGTGGATGGACGCCAAGGCAATCATATGACTCCCCTCATGTGGGCAACCAACAATGGGAAGGCGGATGTGGTTAGGTTCCTCATCAACCGTGGTGCAGATGTGGACACCAAAAGGTGAACGCAAAACTCTGACAACAGATGGACATCTCTGATGCATGCTGCGTACGGAGGGCGTCCCAAAGCTGTGCTGCTTCTGCTGGAGAATGGAGCTGACATCAATGCTAGAGACAATGAGGGTCACACTCCCCTGTATTGGGCGAATTTTTTTAAGAGAAAAAACATGGAAGACCTGCTTGTGTCAACGGGGGCTCAAACGTGAATCTTGTGATGATGGGAACCCAGCATGGGAAGAAGGCAAGACAGTCCTAGCTTAAGGGGATTGGCGCACATGGTGCACGGACCCAGCATGAGGGTGTCATGGATAAGGTTTTCTGAGTGCCACAGATGACAGTATGATTTTCAGCATGCGATCCATCATTCCATCCCTGACAGAAGAAATCCAGAAGGTGGAAAAGATATCGTAACATGTCCAACTGGCTGCAATGATTTTCTCCTTTGAAATTGTAGGAATGACCTGTTTGGATGTATTTCTGTAGCCATGCTGACTTGGCGAAGTAATGTAAAGCACTGTGTTGGAAGCTGAGCAGGCTTGGGCAACACACATTTGCTTCTGGATCATGGATTAGGGTAGTAATAACAGCTGAAGGTTTTGTTGGGAGCATGAATGAAAAGTGCAAGTTGACATGAAAAGTGCTGCGGTATTCACTGTACAATTCAAGATTATTGTTAGGGGGGTTGGAGTGTAAAACATTTTCTCTCTCACAGATGGGGTGTGATTGGACATCGTTTCTAATCTGGTGTTGCGCTTGGACAGTACATGGGCCCACTGGGGGCCATGTAAATGAGCCCATGTTTTTGAATGGCAAGTGATCAGAACTTTTTTCAGGTGGTTAGTCGTTGAGAAACTGTGGGAATTTTCAAGTGTGGGACTTTTCACTGAGTCATGGAGTGTGCTGTTGGGGGAATTCACAGACTGGACAAGCATGTGTGGTAAGGCACCGATAACTCCCTGAATATGGTTAGTATGACTGACAACACCCACACGAGACAGTGCTATAATGCATTTGTTCCCTAGGTGCATGTTGTTGTGTTGTATCACTGCTAGCTGCTTCTTGTGCACCAGCCTGCCTCTACCATATGAAGTGGAATGCCTAAGAGATTGAGATTACAAATTTCTGTCTATGCTGTCGCTAATCACAAGGTTCTGAAGGTGAAATTCGCCTGCTTGCATTGAAACAAGTCAACGGAATTGCATTGAACAAGGAACATTCTGGCAAGAAGACCATACTGTCCGTTTCAGGCAGTGTTGTGTGGAATTTTGGCCATTCCCTAGCCTGATTATTCCTTTAGTGCTCTGTATTCTTGGTAGAACAAGAAGCAGCAGCAGCAGCAGCAGAAGCAGCCTTTTTATTCCCAAAAGCAGCAGCAGCTTCTTGGACATTGTTGTTCAACATCACAGACGGATTCGCTTCACATTTGAGAAAGATGCAAGCGAACAGCACAGGAGCAAAAGAAGCCAAAGATGTCAGATGTTGTGAAAGTGGAGACAGAAATCGTGAGGGGTAGCTTCTATGAAATTTAAGGCCATGCAAGATACATACGATTTCAATTTGCATTAAAAAAACCACTGGTTCATTGCAGCAGTTTGGTCCAGTCCTGCAGGCGGATACAAATTGAAAATGCCCACGGAAATGGCTGAAATTGTGGTCAGAGGGAATGGCTGCAATCTCCAATTTTTGAGAAAATGTGGCACTAATGGTTCGTCTTTGGAAGCTTCTCCCACTGCTCCACCTCCTCTTCCAAAGAGGACAGTCGTGCTGCAGCTGCTGGCGGTGGTTCTGACAGGTCGAACATCTCTGGCAGGGGGTCGCACATCATCGTCCTCCAGTTGTCTCTCCGGACATGGTCGCAGCTGGCGGGAGGCAGCTGCTGGTACAGGTGCAGTACTCGCTGCCGCTGTTGATGTTCCTACTGCTGCTGCTGTTTAAGCAGATAGCGAGCCGGAAACTGTTGAAGTAGAGGCAGCTGTTCCTGCCTGGCTTTGCCTGCGAACCTCCAGCAACACTACCCTCTACGGCAGCTCTCATCTCCTCCACCTTGGCATGGTAAGGCCACAGCATCTGCACAACCTTCATCTGCAGCTCCACTGCAGAATTAATGCCAATGAGCCAGTGTGTGTGTTCATGAGTCTGCAACCTGATGCAAGGACCTGCTGCCATCGCAAGTGCGTGACGCTCTGACAGAAGAAGGGCATACATTTTCAGCTTCGTCTCAGCATCCACCAAGCCCGGCTGGATGTCAAGCAGCAGCTACTCCTTGAGGTTAAGCCTTCCTGCGATAACCTCTCCTTCTGCTTTTTTCCTTTGCAACCAGCCGCTTCATCTGCCAACCATTCAACTTCTCCAGCATGCTTTCAACGAAAGGGATGACGATGTTGAGGGTGGAAGATTTGCTCCCACTCACGGCATCCGCGAAAGCCTAGAAGGACCGTAGGATGAGTGTGAGCAGGGCGATCAGGTCCCACTCATGGTTGGTGGGCTTCAGCACCTCCTCATCCATGCCATACCCGTCCAGCCATGCCGCCAGAACGGGCTTCACATGAAGCCCCCTGGCCATCACGTCCAGGGTGCTGTTCCATCTTATCTGTGTACCCAAGTGCAGAGTCTGGAAAGACACACCCGCAGCTGTAGCAGTGTTATGTTGTTCTGCTCTTGTGGTGTGTAACGAGTTGCAGAAACAGCGATGGCCCTGGCCTTTGCGATTATGACAGTACGAGCAGATTTTTTCATCAAGTCATGCACTGCGAGATTCATGATGTGCCCTAGGCACCGGATGTGCCCCGATTTTTCCAGTGATGAGTCGGGTGGCAGAATGTGGTTGTCAATCATGCTTTCATTGGTGTTTTTTTTTCATCAGTGAGACAAAACACCACATTATACAGTCCCCAGGCCTTCAGCGCAGCAAAAATTTTGTCAAAGATGTCCACAGCAGTCAGGCTGTCCGGCACAGCTGGAAACGACAGAGCCATGGTCTTCATCCCCCAGTTCTCCATCCAATGAGTCGTCACCCCCAAGTATTTCGTGTGATTCCCTCATTTCTACCCATCTGTAATGAAACTGATAGCTGAAGTTACCTCCCACAGAAGCCTCTTGATCCTTGCACAAAACGCGACGGCGGCTATGACATTTTGCCGCAAAATGGACATCCAGCCCGGAAGAGTTTTGGCGGGGTTGGCATGCCAGAAGGCTTCCTGAAGGCAGAAGGACCCCATTGCTAGGAAGGTGAAGATTTTGTTGATGACATGTTTCCACACGCAAGTCTGGAAGTACTTTTTTTCAAAGACGGCACCAACAGCAGCTTTTTGAGAAATTAGAGTGTTCTTCGGATTCATGTCGGCTCTTCTACAGCTGCGGTCGCAGTTGCTGGCAATGTGTTTTTGAGGTCGCAAAAAACATGGGCCTTTTTCATCTGCTTCCACACGTTGCTATGATTCAGACTGGGATGCTTCCACATATTGGAGGTGCATCTCTGCATACACATAAACTTTATGCCGCAGGTCTTGTAGGCTGCCATGGGCTCATCTGGAGCGCAGTCCGTACACTAGATGAATTCCTGCCATATGATCGAGGCTTCATCCTTCCCCTTAAGCTTGTATCCAAACCTAGCCTCTTCTCCCTCATCGTCGTTCTTGTCATCGTTGTCGCCATCATCGTCATTCTCGTCATCATTGTCGTCATCACCATGATGACTGACGGCCTGTGCGGCAAATATGGCCCCAGCCACCATGGTGCTGAATTTTCCACGTGGCTAAGGCACAAGCACTGAAATGGAGCAGAGTGTAGGCTGCATTGGGACTCTACGCCGTCGATTCCACTGCGAACCTAAGTGGAGGACGTTGTTGCTGGTCGTTGGCCACAATATCCTTGACAGGTTGCAAGACCTATGGTCTGGAAATGTTGACAATGATGTATTGAATGTCAAACAAAGGAAAGATGTACGTTGAACCACTCCGAGATCGTTCTCTAAATGTGCAGTGGCTGAATTAAGATTTGTTAGTTATAACTCTGTGCAATCAAGGAAAAATGAAATGATGGGATGTGCGACACGCTTTACATCCGCTAGAGTGCAGCGTTTCTTGAGGGAGACACGAATATGAATGGTGGCTGCGGCTACAGCTGCCATTCATTGTAAAGATATCAATTAGCGGCGGCTGCGGGCACTTCATTAACTAGTATGGTGGGCTTTGCGGCATTGTGAGGTGGAAAATCCCACCACACTATGTGGTACACATGCAGTTCACAGAAGGATGTAAATGACGTACTACGGATGTGTCAGTCGTCTGACCAATAGCAGAGCAAAATCTGCCACACATAACCATCAATGATGTTTTGATGATACGTCATTCATGCATGTACCTTTGATTGTTTGAGTGGTTGAACTTTCGAATGTCGCAGAAGCCAAACCCGACCGTCCACATTCTCCCATTCCCCCACTCCCCCCCACGCATGCCTTTCGATCCGCAATTCCTCGGATCGGTTCCCAAAGTAGATCCGGATCTGCGGATCAGATCTGGATCAGAGCACCTCAAATAGGATCTGTGAATCCATGGATTATGTGAGTACCCTTAATAAATGCGCTGGTAGAAGCTGATTTGATGAAGATGATGATTGATTGATGATAAGGATCTTCTCATAGGGAAAAAATCAAGTTTCCTGGTTGATGTTGTTGTTGTTGATGATGATGATGATGATGTTGATGATGATGATGATGATGATGATGATGATGATGATGATGATGATGATGATGATGATGATGATGATGATGAGGATTGAAGATGATGGAGAAAATGAGGAGCTTGCGTTTGCTACAGAGGAAGATCGAATAGAGGTGCTCTGAGGAAGAGAGATGGTGCGGGAAGGCCTTCCAAGAAGGTGATGCAGCAAAGAGGTGGAGTACAGATGGAGGATGAAGCTGATGCAGGTGGAGGGGTTTAGACTAGATATGGAAGCTAGAGAACGTGACGATGATGAGGGTGCTTTGGGAAGGGAAGGTGGCATTTCAGAGGTGACATTTTCCATGAGGCTACAACAATGAGAGAAGGCAGTAGACAAGACACAAAGAGCTGAAAATCTTCAAGAACATGCTTAGTTGATGGTAGTGTAGGTGGAGGAAAACACGGAGAGCTGGGCGAGATGCGGCAGGTTGCTTCAAGAGAATTTGTGGCAGGAGGCGGCTCCGGTGCTGCTTTTGGTTGTCAACAACCAAGGATTCTGGAATTCACCACAAGCGTTGATCTTGGACGCTGGGTTTCATCATGGCTACGGTTGGTGTTGAGGCTTGAGGATGGATACGAGATGAAACTGCAAACGTAAGCTACAGATGAAGGAGGCAGGAGAGCAGGTGCACGAACAACAAGACCAGAAGGCTGGAAATCACCACGTCCATTTTTCTTACATGAAGGGTAGATGGATGACCACCAGATGAAGTCACAATTGAGGAAACGAAGACAGCGGTGAGAGAGATGACATGGGCAGTAGAAGCGATGATAGAGAGGGCCGGAGTAGGCACAGACAGGAGGAGGAAACGATTAAGGCAGGGACGCGATGACTTGGTCAGGTGGCACTATGCAAAGTTTTCTGAAAATGTGATACCATGTCACAAGACGTAGAAGCTTGGGATGACCGAGTGCAGAAGCAGGCAGAAAGCACAAGAGTGCGATAAAGTGAAAAGAGAAGAAAGAAGAATTTGAGATTAAGGACTCAGCCAAAAATGGACGACGGCACATAGCAGATGTGAGTTACAGTACCATAGTCAGAGGCAGACATCCATCAAGAGAACAAAAAGGCAAGAGTAGATGTCTTGCAGAGCTGAGCTAAAGAGCAAAGTGACGGAGCAAAGGGATGCAAGAGAGTGGATGGCAAAGGACGAACGAGCTATGGAAGGCACAATAGAGAAACGATGTTGAGAGGACACAGAACTAAATGCAAACATAATGGATAGAATTATTCGGGATCAGACTCGATAGAGTGAACATCCTTGGTATGTATAAGTAGAATGAGATAAACAAGTTATGTAACAGCTTTTTTCTGCTTGTAGGACCTGGGTGATAGGTGTCACTTTGCTCGGGGATGACTTTACAGTTGGTCCTAACGGTCAAATGACCAAAGAGCCATTTGTCAAGGTAGTTTTGTCTACAAATTGAACTGTTATTCAGATCTTAGGGCTTTCTTAAAAGTTTTCCCGGGCATGTTAACTCCTGACATGAAAATCCTAATCATAGGAGGATGTTGACGTGTTCTCCCCAGCTCTGAAGTCTTTGAATGTGGAAAGTAAGAGCACTAATCATTCAATGCTAGAAAAACTCATCATGCCAGCTGCTGATTGTTCCTTTGAGAATTTTTTCCATATCAAGTACCTCAGCCAAATCATGAATCTTGCCGTCAATGATCTCATGAACCTGGAAGATTTTGCCAGATTCATTGCATCCGCATGCATGAATACAGTGTTTGTAACGTGCTCCACACGACACATGCAGTCGTCTATCAAACACACTGCTTTTGAAGGGCTAACATGCTTTTTGATGCATCTTGGCACAGAAACTAGATGGAATCAAACCTTGGACATGGTGCAGCATGTGCTGTACCTGAAACCATCAACCTTATAATTCTATGATTTGAGTCCTTGTTTGACAAGATTTCAGGTTGGAAGGTCAAGGGAAAAGCAGTGGTGACAAAAAGCAGAAGGAGAGGAGTGGTGGAAAAGCTGGATACAAAGGAGAAGATTTTAGTAGAGTTGTTGCCAGGGTTTAAAAAATCACTGGCCTAGCTTGAGAAATACGTTAAATCTCTCAGTTATCAGCATGTGCTAGCAACCGCTACATACCCTTGCTTCAGGATGAAGTAATATGACATAACCCATGGCCTCATGGGTATCCGGTCAGCAGAAGCTCTTTAGATGAAGTTCCTCTAGATGATGCTCCCCTATCATGAGTGTGTGAAGCAAGAGCGCAAAGAAGCGGAAGCAGTAACAGAAGAAGCAGGAATACAGATACAGCAACAGGATGCTGGAGTAAAAAACAACCAAGTATTCACTCAACAGATTTCAGCCTCTACATAGTGAGCAGAGGATGACACACGCTTGGAGGAAACACTCACAGAATCCATGACGGATGTGTTTGAGACACCAGTTCTACCATCAACAGCAGAAGTACAACTTAAAAAACTAGAGGAGGAGGTACAAAGGTAAGTTAGCCTGGAGAAAAAGAATCCAAAAACCAACATTCTACCTCCTACCTCCTTCACAACACCTATTTCCAGCCTTCTGCATCTTTGCATCGAAGTGTTTGGTGTGCCGGGCACTTCCACTCCTTCCGAACCCTTGATTTTCTTGGACAGGCACGTCTGTTTGAACATCGGACTTTGAAAAGTGTTTTCCATTTCATCAATAGTGGTTTAGGTCTGGGACCAAACCAGCTTGACAGCGGCTATTTGATCTTCTAACTATTGTGACCGACAGTCAAGTCATCCTCTAATGATGTGACATGTGTCACCAACGTCCGGCTATTGGAAACAAGCCGTTGATCTAGATATCTTGTCATGTTCTTTGTTGCATGAATTGATTTTCCATTCCTTTGAATTCAACCGAGAATGGTTCTATCCATCCTGTTCCCCTTTGGTTCCACGACCCTCGCTACCGTGTGTTTACTTTACCCTCCTTGGCCGCTCAGCCTTTGCCATCAAATCTCTTGTCTCTCATTTGCATCCCTTTCCTCCATCACTTCATTCCTTTGCTCAGCTCTGCTCTCATCAAAACATCCACTCTTCCTGGCCACCGTATTCTCTTAGCATGTCTCTGTCTACTATCCACTCTAGCACTCTAGCTCACTACTCCCACTCCATTTCCAGCTCATTCTTTGCTTTTTCTTCCTTCGCTCTGCTTCCATCACTCCCGCTCTATCCAAAATACTGTGATTCTTGTGTTTTCTTCTGTCTTTTATTGTCCCGCTCATCTACCTTTTTAGACGTGGTATGAGAGCCTCATGCAACATCTCTTCGTTCTGCTTAACCATGTCAACAAGTCTCCACCGCCACCGTTTCCTCTTTCTTCCTCTGCCTCATCATGATGCTGCCACATACATGCACGTCATCTCCACCGCATCCTTCACTACCCGGCTCCATCATCAATTTGTGAAAAAGGGTCTAACTTACATCCATTCAAGAAATACATTGTGGTCCTCACTCTTCAAGGTCCTTTGTCAGCTTGCCTACTGGCTCAATTGCTTGTTCTCCTCCTCCATCCGTAGCTGAAATCAGCATCAGCACCTCATCTTACTCCTCAAGTTTTGGTGAAACTCTTTTGCACAACTGAGTCCTAAGTTCAACCAAACACTCAAAGCAGTTTTTGGCCTCAATCATCACCGATAGTCCAAAGTAATAGAAGAACCACCTCCTACCACCATCCTTGTCAGAAGTTTCTTGTCGCCTTCTACTCCACCTATAGCCTCTGTCATTTTCCTGCAGCGTTGTCCTCTAACTTTGTTTCCTATAGAAATCACGCTCTCACCCTCTCATCTACTGTTGTCGCCCCTCCTCATGAATTGATGACAAGGTAACCTCCCCGTCGTCCCTCCTGCCTTCCAAAGCACATCCTGCATTGCCTCCTCTTCCAGCAGCCACACGTACTCCTTCCTGAACCATCTGTATCAGAGTTTTCCTCATCCTCTCTTCTGCCGTCTTGCCGCGTCATCCTCGTGAACCGCCTTCTTGCGCCCCCTCTCCGCCTCAGAGCACCTTTGTTGAATTTTCCTCCTCAGTCCGCTTCCTTCATCTTTTTAATCCTTCTCTGCAGCAGCCTCATGTTCTTTATCAACTCCATTAGCTTCATCATCAACTTCCTCCGTACCATCTGCCGCCCCCTCTTCATCATCTTCATCATCATCATCATCATCATCATCATCATCATCATCATCATCATCATCATCATCATCATCAACATCATCATCATCATCATCATCAATCACCATATCACCCAGTAATCATCATCATCATTATCAATCAGCACACTTGTTTTGTCCCTGCGCCGAGTTCATCAAGCCATTATTCAATCCGCTACATGCTTCTCAGCTTGATCACAGGTCCCGTATGTTTCTACCGCCAATCTTGCGGTGACCTAGGCCAACACCTATTGGAATATAGTCAACACATGTATTATCCCTTGGATAATACAAACTCTCAATAAATTTCAGGTCGTGTACCAAACCACCTTGCCAACGGATG
This sequence comes from Penium margaritaceum, assembly GCA_023375785.1. Classification (NCBI taxonomy): domain Eukaryota; kingdom Viridiplantae; phylum Streptophyta; class Zygnematophyceae; order Desmidiales; family Peniaceae; genus Penium; species Penium margaritaceum. The sequence continues at coordinate 4,052 of SZWC01035218.1, read as the reverse complement.
ATCGGTTGAGGCTAATACTCCAAAGACAAGTCACTCCCTAACAACTGCGACCACATTGCAACATTTCCGGATAGCAAAAAAGAAGCCGATGTATCGTGATTTTCTAATTTTCTACAGTGTATTACCAAAGGTGTTCATTCATTCAAGTCAACCCTGTATAGTTCTATTCATCCTGTTTGCCTTTGGTTTGCGGTCGTGGCTGCTGTGGCTTCGCTGTGCCCTTTCTCACTCGCTCTTTTTTTGTCCATCCAATCTCAACATTCTCTTGCATCCCGTCATTCTGTTACTTCACTCCTTTTCTCAGATCTCCTGAAATGAACATACATGCCTCTCCCTCAGCCTCTCACATTATCTCCACGTGCCCTCTTCCACACTCAAGACCAACACGCTATCTCGCCTCTCGTCCTTGCTCCCATCTTCTTTGCAGCTAGCTCCCCGCTCTCATTCTCTTTCTCCTGCTTTCATCACACTCCTGTACTTCTTCACTTCTTTCTCCTTGTACATGCTTCCACTCTCAATCATACCAAGCATCTATTTCTTCTAACATAGTATCAAAGCTTCTGGCAACATCACCTGGTCTCTCTTGACCAAGCCATCGCTTATCACATTCCAACACTATCTTCTGCTATCAGCATATCCATAGCCTCAATTTTCCGAAACTGTTTTTTCTATGTCATCTCCTGCACCTAAATCTTTGTCTCCGCAGCTGTGCTATTAGCTGAAGAACGCAGTTCCGTCCTATGCCCATTCATCCATGCATGGTGATCTCTATCCTCTAGTTACATCATCAGCTTTTCTTCTCGGAAGCCTGCTTCTCCTTTCGCTTCATCCGCAACCGACATCAGTTGCTTCGTCACCTTGCTTCTCAAGCTTTGGCGGCATCCTCAGCTATGACTGATTCCTATTTCCAAACAAATGCCCGCCGCAACGTCCAGCCTCGTCTGTCACCGACAGCTGACAGCAGCTTCCAATCCGCCCTCTGCCACAGTCTTTATCAAAGTTTCCTGCCGCTTTCTACTTAGCCCAACCGCTCTCATCAACTTCCTGCATTTCCGTAATCTAACCTTGTTCCTTGCAGACCTCACCTTCTCCACCTTCAACCTACCATTCTTTCCCTTCCTTGTAACCACGTGACAGGGTTACCTTTCCACTGCTACCTCCATGTCCCAAAGCGCCGTCTCCTTCATCTACCCCTCCAGCTGTAGCACCTTCTCCATCCACCTCCAACTGCATCAATGTTGTCTTCCGACTCCTCTTCCACCTCTTCCGCCTCTTCCGCCTTTTGCCTCACCTTCCCTCTTTGGAGCACCTCTACTCAAAACTCTTGCACACCAATATTAGTGGGGGAAGTTTGGAGCAGTTGTGACATGTACCAATGGATCAATTCAGGAAGGGCGTCTGTGCAATGCAAGCTGTAGATACTACATGTGTCAGAGGGATCATGAACAGATATCTCACTGGACATTATAGGGGGTCTTCCATGGAGCACAAGGGGCAATAACATGGTGTTGTTGGTAATGGAAAGGTTCAACAAGATTGCGCACTTCATCCCGTGTACGCAGAAGGTCACAGTTGAGGATATAGCTCATCTCATATTGTAACACATGATGAGACTTTATAGGGTGCCGAAGTGCATGGTCTTGAACCACGACCCATGCTTGACCTACCGGTTTTGGGAGGAACCCTTCAAGAAGCTAGACACCCATGTGTCTCTCTCATTGGTCCATACAGATGGCCAAACCGAGTGCATCAACCAAACCATGGAGCAGCTGTTGCACATGATTTCATAGCCAAATGGTAAATGTTCTGAATGAAAGCTCCAAGCTCAGTTTTCTTATACCTCGGTGGTGCACGCTTTGATGGGGAGGTCTCCCTTTGAGGTTGTGTATGGGGTGCAGCCTGCATTTCTTTTAGACATGAGCATGGGGTCGGACGTGGACACAGTGCAGTTTCTTCTCAAGACTTCATGGAGTTTTGGCTAAGTGTGCATGACACACTTCACAAGGTGCAACAAAAGATGAATCAGCAAGCAGACAAGCACCAAAAAAACTGAGGAGTTCTAGGTGGGTGAAAATGTATTTCTGAGCTCACAGAATCTGCAGCTCATTGATGTGAGTAGCAAAAAGCTCAAGCTTTGGTGGATGGGTCCGTTCCGGGTGAAGAAGAAGCGGTCCACGGTAACCTACCAGCTTGAGCTCCCAAAACAGTACATCTTCCATCTGTGTTCCATGTTTCTTTCCTCAAGGCCTACAAAGAGCAGAATGCACAGATCGTAACGTGTTGACAAGATCTTCCTCTGCCAGTTTTTGTGGATGGTGAGGAGGAGTACATTAGGGAGAATAGTCTTACGTGGTGCACCTCCCAATTGACTGTGAGATTGTACTTTTGGAGGAAGTGACAACCGAGGATCACATCGTAATCCTTCATTGGGTACACCCCGTATACGGTCGTTATGTGAAGCTTCCCCATGCGAATGGAAAGGGGACGGGCCAGGGACCCCACTTCAATCGTGCCGTCCACTTGTTTAGCGGACCACTTCTTGCTCGTGAGTGCAAGGCCCCACTTCCGAGCACACTCCATGCTCACAAAACTGTGGCTCACGTCACAATCCAGCAGACTTTGCACCTTCCCCTTGACGCCTTTCACTTGCGCCTCCAAGAGAAGTGTGGGCTGCTCCTCCTCATATCCCAAATCCCATGCCTTGATCTCAAAAATCCCCTTAATTGCTGCAAGGCATTCAGGCCCTCAGTCAAGTGACGGTTTGGGCTGAGAGGAGCCAAGAGTTACGCCATCTACTCCTGGCTCTACTCGGTACCCAACTCCTTTGCTTTGTGGCTAGCTTCCCCTTCCCTTGCCACTTACCCTTGCTGCTGCTCTTCTCTAGAATCCAAAAATCACGCGGAATGTGGCCAGGCTTGTCACAGTTGTAGCACTTGCGCTGTTGCAGTGCTCCGATCTCCATGGGCATTTCCTCCCTCTTAGCCCCCCTTGCCGTCACCACCACCAAAAGAGTTGTGGCTGTTGGCGTGAGCCTATTGTACGCATAAGTTGTATCATTCTCCTGCTGTGATCATCCCCAACAGGTCGTAATTTAGTTCATGCATCACCGTCACAACGTGTGCGTCGTTCTTGAAGTCGTTGTTATAGTGAAAGCACAGTTCATGAGAGTCAAAGCCACAATTGGCAATAGTCTCATGAAACTTACGGATGTAGTCTGCAACGCCGCCATCTTGGTGAAGTCGACGCTGCTTGGCACGTGCATTTTTCTTCACATCACCCATAGTGAAGCGCATAATGAACAACGGCGTGAACTCATTCCACGAGATAAGCCATTTGAGGATAGGGTCACAATTGCTTTATGTTGGAGCTGATGGGGTTGAGATTCCGGCTGCGGCCGCAATGCTAACGACCATTGCTACTCAACTACCGTGTGGACTGGACCGCATCACATCGGCCCACCAATTGGGCGATGCCCCTCTCAACAGGGTCATGGCATAGTCACGGCGTACCTCGTACCTCAAGGCATCCATGCCAATGGCTGTGATGTACAGCTCTAGTCCAAGTATCCAAGCCTGTGGAGCTAGCTCATCCTTCCTTGATGGGTTAAATGGCTCCAGCTTGGGCGGCATCGGGGTTTCCACCGCAATGTCATTTGCAGTGGCAAATGCCACTGGTGTTGTCATAAGATGCTTGGCAAGCTCTTGATTGAGGTTCGCATTCTACTTCTCCAACGGGTCCATCTTGACCTACATGTTGGTGAGCAACTTCTGCAATGCTACGGATGCTGTTAATCTGCCTTGAGCATCAAGCACCTTGGCCATGGGGAACGTGCTTGATGAAGTTCTCTCTATGTCTGGTACAACTTCTTCAATGGGTCCAACGGTTACTGCCTTGTCACCGGAGTGTGTGCTTGGCCGTGGGCACAGACCTGCCAAAGAGACGACATGTGTGCTGGTCAATGCTAACTAGGAGAGGCTGCCACGTAGATGATTGTGCCCCTGAGCCAAGGATGGCTCTGATACCAAGTGTAAACTGGGCGTGATGTGCTGGCC
>SZWC01035217.1:2500-12045 GCA_023375785.1 Penium margaritaceum | reverse complement strand
ACTGAGGTTTTAGGCAAGGGTCAAGCTAACCAATGAAGAGGTGACTACTCAAGATTTGAGAAAGTTGGATCATCTCCAGCAAACTCAAGGACAGACGGCACAAACCATATCCGCCACCTGGTAGCAACATTACCGACCTACCCAAAAACAAAAATGGTAGATCATTTTCTTGCCGTGCTTGATCATGTCACCAGATCTGCAGTTATTCCAACGCAGCCACGCACCTTGGAGGCTTGTGTCAGTGCTTTGGAGTGGCATGAGTATCATACAGGTGAATTACGCAACTGTCAACAAGACAAGCCATCGTAGTTGAACGTACACGCTACAACATACATACCAATACAAGTAGGGGTGGAGATTATTCATCCACAACAGCAGCAGAAGCAAACACAACAACAGCAGACACATGAGCGGTTGACGCAATAAGTGTAGCAGCAGCAGCCAGCATGGGAAAAGGTGCAGCAACTGGCGACAGAAGTAGAGAAGATGCGACTCCAACTCGCACAAGTGTAGCAAGTGGAACCAACGGCTCCAGTGAACCCGAGACGACCTTCAATGCTCGGTGTACCCCCTCCATACCAAAGGCCCCAAGTGTGCTACAACTGTAGGAAGGAAGACCATATAACGTGCTTCCGTCCAGCAATATCCCACCCACCACCAACGAACTATGTAGCAACTCAAAAAATGTCACCAGTTGCATGCATTATAACAGGGCTTTCACTTGCTGGTGCGAGTGTACCGTATCGATGTGCTTCTCACTACGCAAGAACGAAGGAGCCTTCCGCAGCAACATGCATCATTAGACATCTTGGGGCCCAACAACCACCATAGCAGCCGCTGCATTGGCAGCACGCGATGCGCAGGGAGTTTGGCCAAATGCGTATGGCACAGGAGCATAACGGAAAAGCTAGTCATTACCCAAAAATAAATCATAAATCATGGCTACAGTTACTGCCACATCCACCTCCAGTGTCAGCTCACCAATCCGGATGGGAACGCCCATGATCATGCCACAAGGCTTGAACTCACCGCCATACTACCACATCCACCTCCAACGTCAGCTCACCAATCCGGATGGGAACGCCCCTGATCTTGCCCCAAGGCTTGAACTCACCGCCATTGGACATGTAGAAGCGTACGTTGCTCGGCTTCACCACATCCAGCAGGCCCAAGAGCCTCGCCACCATCTGCGACAGGGTTGTGGTGCTGACCGCTGAATCAAGAATCCTTTTAAACTCGTGCCGACCGATCTTGACGGAGGTAAGACATACAGAGAAGATAGGTGTCTTCCCCCCTGCCACCATCGCCTCAACCACCGCCCTCCTATCCTTCCCTACCATTTCCTCCATAGCAATCGACTCCTCAACAGCTACAATTACCGCTATCATTTCTACTGCCTCTTGATCATCCCCTTGAGCCGGACCCTCAGAAACCCGCTTCTTCTCTTTTCGCTCATCTTCTCCCCTTAGTCCCTCCTCCCCAACTACTGCTACCGAAAGTACTGCTGGTGCTGCTCGTACTGCTTCCTGCCCTCCTTCTCCTCCTCTAGCTCCATCACCCACGAGCAACCCCACCAATTCCTCTCATGCAACAGGAGAGTCGTGGATGTAATTCCACATGCTCACCTTCACTGGTGTGGTCTTCATCTGCTCCACCAGTGATACTTTGGGTATCACTCATACACCTCCCTCGTATGCCCCTCGATCATTTCTCCTCTGACGGTCTCAAAGTGAGTGAGATGCTCCATGATGAACTCGACTCGCTTGGATGGCCTTTGCCTTCTCCAAGGTGAAAGGAATGTATGTCCTCCCTGGCTTGGTTGGCAGGTGATCCCTCTACATTGATGGATAGGAAGGCTCGGCTACTCCAACCTTCGTGACTGTTGTAGATGATGATGCTGCAGCTACTAGAGGACAGTATGCACCATCAACATCGTTGGTCTTCTCCAACTCACAAGTAGACATTGCAACACAATTACCTAGATCCGAGAAAACAATAGAGGCACAAGGCTCACATGTCATGTAGAAGGTCACCAACGTGTCGGCTTGCTCAAAGTTCATGGGAGAATGGTTAGAGGAGAGCAACAAATGGGGTAAGTTTAATGGGGGCATGCCTGAGGGAGATGACGTGGACCTTGGATGTACCGGTGAGAGGAGAGCGGGTGGAGCAGAAGAGGATGAGGAGGTGATAGCTGAGCAGGCTGTGGAGGTTGTTATCAAAGGAGTAGAAGCAGCTCACATGGATTTCGAGGAGGGTCAGAAGGAAAAAGTTAAAGAAGAAGCAGAAGGAGAGGATGAAGTGGAAAAGGAGTTGGAGGGAAGAGAAAGGGAAACTAGAGTGAATGAAGTTGACGCGGATGGAAGAGGGGTGGAGGGAGCACAAGTGGGAGGGAGTGTGGAAGCACAAGATGAAGAGAGGAGAGAAGGAGACAATGAGAGGGAAGTAGCGAATGGTGAAGGGGAAGCAGAGGATGGTGAGGAGGTACCTAAAGAGGGTGATGTGTCGGCTATACATTCTGGTACAAGTGAAGCAGCAATTAGAGGAGCAACATCCGCAGAGGGTCACTCTGCTCATCCAAGGACCACGTGACGCAAAACGTTTGAACGAAGAACGATGGATGGTTTACACCCTTGGCCTCGACCAGCAGGGGTGGTGGAGAGCACCTTGGCAGATCACATCACCCATGTCATAGAAAGGCACATAGAAATCTATGACAATAGGTATCCTCATGAAGGGCTAGATGTGCATGTATTAGAGTTTGCACGATGGAAGTATTATGAGATGAAATGGGAGCTACAGGAAATGGATTATGAGGAACTAAGAGATTATGCATAGAAACAGACGATGGATATGGGGGAAGACACCCGCAGAAGAGGATTCTGCTTGGGATCCTTCATTGCAACGGTTGAGGAGGTGATATATGTCAAGGAGCAGTAGTAGGAGCAGAGGACAGGGGCATGCATACCTTTATTGCGCCGAGTTCATGCATAGGATGTTGGGGAGGATGACGTTGGAGACTTGCAAGGAGAGGTGGATGGTATGATAGAAGGCTACAGATGCTCTCTAAGTTGGCACAAAGTGAGTTACAACTCATGCACAGGAAGCATCGTAACTTCAATGTGGGGGCTGCTATCAGAAGCTTCCTTACCGAGCAACTCATTCTTGATCAAGTTGTGCTTTTTCAACTCCTCGTGAAAGCATTTGAGGGAATGGGAGGCCTTGTCTCTTGGGAGTCTTGGACGGAATTTTCATCCATCACGGACGAGTTAGTGGAGGGGAATGATGACCCTCCCTCGCCATCTTCTTCAAGTGAAGCAGTAGAGTCATATGCAGCTGATGAGGCGGCTAAGTATGGATGGGAAAGCTGACTTCATGATGGAAGGGGAACTGGAGATTGATGACGAGTTGGAGCAGAACAAAGTTGAGATGGAAGAGGATGTGGGATCACGGGATGAGGTATGCCATACCTTCATCGTACACAAGGATGAGGATGAAGGGCCTGGTGCTTGAGGAGGGATGGGAGATGTAACGAGAATGAGGGGAGGACTAGAATCCACAAGCACAACAGGCACTAGTTCAAGTAATGATGAGGTCGAAGATGACAGCATATAGGGAGGAAGTAGAGGAGGAGAGTATTTGAAGGAGGAGAGAAATGAGATACTGGGTGAGGATGACAACGGTGAAGCAACTATGGAACACATTTGTAACACCATCATAGCTAAACAATGTAGTAAAAATCTGAAGAGTGAGGAGGGTGTTTGTTGGTATGCAACAGAATAAAGGAAGCGTCTCCTTGAGAACTGCACAATCCTGCCAATGACCCAGTTAGGCACTTTTCATACAGTAGTGGAGACAGTGGCAGTGGAGATTCGCAGTCGGGAGGGGAAAATGGAGGGCAAGGCAAGAAGAGTTACATCTGATAGGGCGTTTCTTAGAGTGGAAGAAGATAAGGAGGAATGCTTTAAGGAGCATAGGTAGGGTGGGGAACAGCTCTTGCAACACATTGCTGAGTATGAGGCCGAAAGGAGGATTGGGCTCCCATCAACGAAGAGCATCAAATTAGCTCTCCAGTGGGAGATAAACAATCGGTACTACGTGGACTTGTGGCCACTTGACTGGTTCATCAGTCGGCTTTGAAAGGATTTGCGGGTATGGGTGATCTGGTGACTGCCAACACATGGGAGATCTTGGAGGAGGTGATGAAGAGGAGCCCGTAGAAGGTCAACAGTCTAGCTGTAGTCTTCGGATCATTCTCTAGGTGAGTGCCACAAATGGCTTCTTGGGCGGATACAAATGAGGAGATGGATGTGGCTTTTGAGACCATGGAGGTGGAGGGAGAAGTAGTGAGAGTGGGAGAAGCTCTGGCGGTAAGAGCAGTGGAGGGTGAATGGGGTTATGAGTATGTGGTTGAAGTCTTTGGAGTAAAAGGAATTGCTGATTACAAGGGGGACTCTGATGAGGACAAGGAGCCTTATGTCAAGGAAATTGACAAGTTGCTGAGTGTAAGCTTGGTGGAGGGAGAGATGGATAATGACGATGATAGGAAGGAACACAGGGAAGAGTATGGTGAAGCAGGGACTGAGGGCCACAAGTAGCAATAGGCAGTCTCCATGATTTAGTTGGTGGTCAATACTGCCTTCGTGCAGGTCCCAATTATTTCGAAGCTGATAGAGCAGCAAAGACCCGACCACGCAGCCTTGTGCATATGTTTTTTGCACATTATTCAGTTCAACGCCTGAAAAGATTGGGGATTGTGGCGTGGATTTTATCATTGACACGAGTGACTCAGCACCAATCGCCACTCGACCTTTCAGGATGTCTCTAGAGGAAAAGGCGGTATTAGACGGAGAGATTCGGGCATGGTTGGACCAGGGAGTGATCGGGCCTAGCTCTAGTCCTTGGGCCTTTCCTGTGGTTATGGTCCCAAAGAAGGATGGGGGTTACCGTGTTTGTATTGACTATCAAGCATTGAATAAAAAGATAGTGGTTGATGCGTACCCTCTTCTCAAGATGGATGATATCATTGATGCTGTGGGTATATGCATGGTGTACAGTACGCTTGATGCAAATGCACTATATCATGCAATCAGGATGGACCCAGGAAGTAAAACAAAGACACCATTTGTGACGCACAGGGGACTCTATGAGTTTGTGAGGTTATCCTTTGGCCTGAAGAATGCACCAGCAGCTTTTTAACACGTCATCAACAGAGTCCTACATGGCATCACTTGTGCCGTACATTATCTTGACGACGTCATCATCTTCTGTAAAGACTGGGACTGTCACATTTGTGACTTGGAGCAGGTGTTTTTATGTCTGGAGGTAGCCGGGTTGGTTTTGAAGGCGTCCAAATACAGCTTGGGGGCACACAAGGTGTTGTACTTGGGCAACGTGGTGGGAGCTGAGCGAGTAGCAATAGATCCTGAGAGGGTGGTGGTAATTGCTAACATGCCGGCACCAACAACCACAACAGAGGTATGTAGCTTCCTCGGATTTACAAGCTACCACCGGAGCTTCGTCAAGCACTTTGCAAAGATTGCTAGACCCTTACATGCATTCACGAGGGTATAAGCACAGTTTGAGTGGACAAGAGAGTGTCAACACGCATTTGAGCAGCTCCAGGAAACACTCATGACAGTACCAATTCTTGTGTCCCCAGATTTTAGCAAGCCATTCATTGTTCAAACAGATTTCAGCTACCAGGGGCTGGAAGCAGTGTTGGCACAGAAAGATGTTGAGAGGAGAGAGAGGGTGGTTTGCTATGCTTGTAGGACATTGGATGTGGCAAAGGTGAATTATCCACCTATTGAGGGAGAGTGCGTGAAGGTGGTATGGGCCATGCAGTATTTTTGACCATACATCCACGGCTCCAAGTTTACTCTGGAGATTGACCACTACACCCTTGAGTGGTTACATACCATGAAGAATTTTACATAGAAGCAAGTGCGCTGGGCAATTCTTCTACAAGAGTACCAGTTTGAAGTCAGATATCAGAAGGGGGCATCTACGGGAAAAGTGGACGGCTTGTCACGTCTTCCAGTGTAGGCTACGGAGCAGCCATTGGTATATGAGGGGAGGGTGGAGACTGGCTATCCTCTCATGGGCAGCTTCATGATGTAAGCAACCGAAGCAGAAGCAGCAGATGACGAGTAGCAGACTGAGGGAGAGGAGGTTGGAGGAATGCAAGTAGTACAACGGGAGAATGATCAAGGACAAAGTGGCAGACCAGCACAGCCACTACATAAGGGGATGCAACAAGTAGCAGCCAGGAAAGGAAAAGGAATAGGTGTGGAGAAAGTGGGGGCAGAGGGTCAAAACGAGGACCCCCAGCAAAATTTTTTCGATCATCACTTCGACACAGCATGGCAAAAAGAGGAGGAGAAGGCCGTTGATATCACTCATAACGTTAACCTTCTTATCTTCCTGAAGAAAAGAGATGTAATCTCAGCATGGAGTGATAAGGTCAAACGTCGAGTGCGGGCGAAAGCTCAAAGATTCTACGTCGAGGGGAATCAACTCATGCGCCTACCGACCGGGAGGTATCCTACACGACAAGTAACACCTATTTGGCAGCAAGAGGATACTGTGGTGAATGCTCACAAGATGGGTCACTATGGGGTGGAAATGACGATGAGTAAAGTGAGTGTTAACCTGTATTAGGTAGGCATTATTCGCATAGTGAGGAACATCGTGCTCTCTTGCCAGGGACGTGTCTTCACAAAGACAACCTTCACCTTGAAGACGCCTTTGAAGCCTATACCAGTGGTGGGATATTTCCACCTATTGGTGGTGGATCTCATGAAGGTACCACTAACGCTAAGTGGGAACTAATGGGTGGTGGTGGCAATTGATCCGTCCACCAAGTGGGAGGAGGTGAAAGCAATCCCAAGAAAAACAACAGTTCTTGTAATAGACTTTTAGTTGGAAGACGTTATCTACATGTATGGTGCGACTAGAGTGGTGCACTTTGACCAGGGAGGGGAGTTCTAAAAAGAGGTGAAGGCGTTGTTGTAAGCCTGAAATGTCTATATTGGGCTATCAATTTTAGAACATCCACAGTCATCAGGGCAGGTGGAGCGTTTCTATCGCACCCTGAACGCAGCTTTGGAAAAGAGAGCAGCGATGCACGGCATGGACTGGGATCGGGTGCTTCACTTGGTGGCGACTGGATACAGATTTACAATACAGTCGTCTATTAAGTTTAGCCCATTCTAATTGACCTATGTGAGGGAGCCCCGGTTGAAATTGTTGGACGTGCAAGCATTTCGAGAAGTGCTGTTGGGAGAAGCAACGGAGCAAGAAGTGGAGTACGTGGCTGAGCGTGTAGCTGATGTGTGGGCCATTATCTTGTAGGTTTGGTAGAGTTTTGTGGTCACGCGGTAGTGACGCAGCAAAAACAGTATGATGGAAGACGTAGTGTGCCTTCAAAGAAGAGCAAGGTGAAAGTGCAAGACTTGGGGCTATGGAATTCTTTGCAAAGAGGAAGGAGGATGAAGCGTGAGAACTTAGTGTAAGAATTGTGGATGGTTGATGAGGTGTATGCCGATGGCCGTGTTAAGCTCATTAGGAAGGATCCAGCCGGGGGCTTTGTCACCTGTCTGGAGAACGTATATCTTGTGAATGATCCTGATAAGTACTTCCGGTGGGTGAGGTCTATTACACCGAGTGAGCACATGTGGGAGAAGCTCAAGAAATGGAGGAAGCATACAGTTCTCGTTAGAGAAAGGAGTACCAGGACACTAAAGCCACAGGAAGTCGGGATTGAGCGATTGGGAGGAGAGAATGGTGATGAGATTGAGAACTTTCCCCTACGAATGCACCTCTTGAGAGCTAAAACTGCTCCAACCACAGAGGATAAGACTCCAGTGGAAGAGGTGGATCCTAACGAAGAGACTATAAATGAGTGAGAGGATGATGGACAAAGAGTGGATGGTGTTCAGGATAAGGAAGATACACAGGAGAAGCAGCAGGCAGAAGCAGGAAAGGGGTCGTCTCTGACTACTTGTGAGGGATTGGAAGGTACATCGATGGAACCAGAAGGTAAGGATGATGAGGATAAGAAAGGGAAGGAAGTGAGTATTATAACAAGTGGGCAAGACGATGGATGGCGAGTTACAAAGGAGAAGCGGAGTGCAAAGGAGAATGCAAAAGGAGATGAGCAAGGAGAGGCGAGCAGCAAGGGTAACAAGATGAAAGAGGGAGGTGGTGGGAGCATGGGTGGTGCTCCACCGCTACTAAAGTGAGAGGAGTGTGGGAGTGTCCAATGGAGGACATCCCAATGGGAAGCAACATGGAAGAGGAGAAGAGGGGGAAGGGGAGTCTGCAAGGCCTGGGTTTTAATGCAAGGTGGCCCTTATGGTACCGATGCTTTTCCCTAGAAAAAGAAATGGGTTGTCCTATTGAAGCTATAGGACTCTTTATACTTGAAATAGGGGTGGTGTTGTGAGCTGCGGAGCAGCTCCCTTGTGAGGGAGAGGTTACAGCTTTAACCGGAAAATACAAAAAAAAAGAGAGAGAGAGAGAGTGACACGCACGACGCAATTGACAGGGAGGGAGCGAGCGAGCGAGCGGGTAGCGTTTCGTACACGTCATGACGGGAGGTGTTGCGCAAGAGCAAGAAGGAGAGGGGGGGGGGGTTGACAAGATTCGATGGGAGAGAAAATGTGAAAGAAAACAGGTTGAGGCGTATAAGGAAACGAGGGATGGATGACAAAAAAGAAAAAGGGAAAGTGGGGGGAAAGTGGGGAGGGGTGCCATGTGCAACAACAAGCGAAATAACATCACCAAAGTCAATAGAACTTTCTCCAACTCGTTGGTGGACAATAAGGTCAAGGATTTTTTCGTCATTTTCTCTCTAACGAGGCGAATATGCGCAAATAGAAGGATACTTTGTTTTTGGCAGCACACACGCCACCAAAATGTGCCCAGAAAAAGCATGGAAGGCAAGAAAAGACGGTTTGGGAAGTGGCTGGAACCCGTTGGAAAGGCGACTTGTGCGCCCAAATTGCGTTTTCGGACAGAACTAGGCTGCGTTGAGACTTCTGTGTCACTAGCCCTATATAAGTAGCAACTTTCTTGAACCATTTTTTTGTCTTAGAATCCTTCAACTCTACTCTTCCAACACTTGTGCCTAGACATTCTCATCTTGTCTACGTATGAGAGACTTCACTTCTTTACTGCCAACAGGAGGAGAAAATCAGTTTTCAAGTCAAAACTCTGCTGAATATTTGTAGAAGGTTAGAAAGTGAGAGAGGTGGATTTATGTAGCATATTTCAGTACGAAACCGGAAGCCTAGACTAAAGTACGTGCAATAGACCGAGGCAAGCGTGGGCAAGCGTGGGATAGCGAGAAAGCATCGGGACGTCACACGAGACACTGCGGCTCTGCATGGTGAGCGTCAGCGCCTATAGTGGGGTTGAAGGGGTGGGTACAGTGTCGGTTGGGACACAAAGAAGGGAAAAGGATTATGCGTGGAGAAAAAGAGAAGCAAGGGACTTGACATATTCTGCAAGGTCAGCATCAATCAGTAATGAGGTGAGTGAGA
>SZWC01035216.1:7041-17289 GCA_023375785.1 Penium margaritaceum | reverse complement strand
ACCCCTCGTCTGTGGGTGCAGCTGCGTTTGTCGTGGTTGGGAGGGAAGGGGAGGCCAGTGGGATTGGGATGCGGAAGGGCAGGATGGTGCAGGCCTTGTCGTGTGACGTGGCATTGGCTATGGCAATTCCATCGTGCGTCGAAAGCTTGTTGTGGTACGTCGCCGGCGATGCCATTGCCGTTGATCGTTTGTTGGACACAGTACAAAGAGAGTGCGATGAGAAGAGAATCCTGGTCTGAAAACGTGTCTACAACGTTGTGTTCAGACAGATGTTTAGGCACACGGCATGCTGTACGTTGGGCGTATGAATGCTCCCCGTTGACGCAATCTACTGAGCGACTCAGGAAAAAATTCCGCTTGCCGCTCCATAGCTTCCACACTGGAACACTGTCGGCGGGTGAAGAAACCCGCCGGCCATCTTCAAAAGCGTGGCGAGAGACGACATGACCCAGTCGGAAAGGGGAGAAAGATGATGTCTTTGCGTTTACGGCCCGCGGTTCGGAATCATTTTGCGAGTCCTGACCCATTTTCTTGCGACCGGCCCGAATTTGCGGTGCCGCGAGGGTCATGTTTTCAAGGCGTCCACGCGAAATCGCGTTTTTACAGGGTCCTTTTTCTCGTTTGGCCATGTTTTCAAGGATCCTTCTGCAACTGGCCGCGGCTCGGAGTCGTCATCTGTATTGGCCATAAAGTGTCGCTCGCAATCAGATTTGGACATAATCGACCGCGCTTCGCAGCCTCCCTTCCTGTTTTAGCTATATTCAAGAGCGCGCCGGCTCCTCCTTTCAAATGTGGCCATGAAGACAGACGACGGAAAAAGGATCTCGCGAGAGAGAGATATTGACAAAAGAAGCCCCGTAACCGCTCGGTGAACTCCTAAAGCAATTCCTAATATTGAGAGTTCCAAACATGGACATGAAATGCGAAACATTAACCTTCTAGCAAGCTCCAAGAAATAAAGAAGTACACCCACAATGACAAGGAAAATGAAACTACAGCAAGAATTTTAAGGGAACAAAGAGCATCTTGATTACTTTAATAGGTGATTGAAATCGAAACATAATTACTCGCCCTCATGGGATAAAAAAACTTGGTGAACTGATATTCCTTATAAATGAATTCAAAAAAAAATCACATAAAAAATCAAATTTGGATTCTATATCATTTCAACATTTCTTTGAGCTTGATTTGTCTTTTTCATGACTTTTTGCTGTTCATCTAGAAAAACATATGATAAACACCCATTAAAGCACATAATCTTGTATTTTAAAGGAGATTCAATTCTAATGTCTGGATTCCAAATTGAGAAAAACAAATCGAAACTTTTTGTGCATCAGAATTTTCGTGATAGTTATAACAAGAAGCACATGGAGAGGCCTAATCAATGCTTGAAATCATGATCATGTAACAGTTTCCATAATAAAATACTCATCTGAGAGTTTTCTTCATGAGTTTTAACTTTTTATTTGGCAATCATTGTTAAGTAAACACAATGATGATATTTTAACATTAAAACGCGTTATTATATAATTTAACGTAATAATATATTGCTTTCATAGATAAGACCTGTTCAAAAGTTGTAAACATTGAGATACTCTAGAAACATTCTTGAATTAAATTGAAATTTAATGATAAAATAGATTTCCTTACGAAAAGCTTTCAACGCATTTTTAAATTTCATAAAATCTCTAAAAGATGGAGACCTTGATTAGCCATACATATTAAATCATGGAATTATTTTTTTGAAACACTTAATCATATTTGGAGCTTTGTATAAAAATTACATGACTAATTTCATGCACTTATTATTTTGTATTACATCTGAATTGAAATATTTTTCATGGTAAAATAAAAAATAGATCTTTATTGTTCCTTAAATCTCAGTTGAATTATAGTGGTTGTGTTTTGTAGTCTATCTTTTTTTTTCAGCGATACGTAATCATTTTTATCAAAATTTTAAAACAATTGTTAAAAGACCAAATCGTATCCTAAGTCAAAATTTTCATGATTTTGTTTGTTTTGGACACTATATTTCTTCATTTTATCATTCTATGACGGGAGAGTATTTATATTTTGATTTCAACCACCTATTTTAGTTGTTAAGATGCTTTCTATTCCCTTAAAGTTATCATTGTAGTTTTTTTCCTTATCATTGTGGTTGCACTTCTTCATTTCTTGGAGCGTGCTAGAAGGTGAATATTTTGCCTTTCATGTCCATGTTTGGAATTCTAAATATTACAAATGATTTTAGAAGTTCACCGAGTGATTACGGGGCCCCTTTTGTCAATATCGCTCTCTCGCGAGATCCTTTTTCCGTCGGCCGTTTTCATGGCCAAATTTGAAAGAGGAGCCAGCGCGCGCTTGAATATGGCTAAGACAGTAACGGAGGCTACGGAGCGCGGATGATTATTGCCAGATCTGATAGCGAGCGACACTTTATGGCCAATATAGATGACGACTCCGAGTTGCGGCCAATTTCCAAAGGATCCTAAAAAACATGGCCAAACAAAAAAATGACCTTTTTAGACGGTCGTGGCCCTTCGTCTAAGCAGGATTACGAGAGATTTCCAAAATAACACACGATAAAAGAGGGGTAATTTGCGATGCCCCTCTTTCATAAATTACATATATACATGACAAGTTTTCTAATTCTATACATTGCCATGCCACGCTTTCTCATTTTGAATAGGATAAGCCACGAATTCTTTGTGTGAAGACAAAATGCCACAAGGAGCATACAACACGTAGTCATATCATCCGCAAACATGAGACACTTTGTTTGTGACCAGCATACACAAGTCCCTAATATTTATGCATGGGTAATTTTGTCAATTGTTTCATGGATCACCACTCGATGACCTCCGAAGAAGGTGTGCGACCAGAGGAGGGGGATAATCCGAGGAGGAAAAGGTGGACTGTTTTCTTCTCAGAGCGATGGAAGGTAATGATGACCTTTGCACAAAAGAAGAAAGGGTCATTTTGCCTTAGCTTGAACGACTTCGTGAAGAGTTATCGTTGAATTCAAATACATGTATGTATACATATCAAGAGAGACATAGATGTAGATATAGATATAGATATAGATATCGATGTAGAATACATATAGATATAGATACATAATTGTGTATATATGGATATAAAAATACATATACATATGTGTATATATAACTTTGGACATCATTAGAGATATAGATATTCATATACATATAGATGTATATATGAATATAGATATATGTATACATAGATATAGATATAAATATAGAACTTTATAGAAATAGAAAAAGAGATAGATATACATAGATATAAATATATTTATATGTGCATATTGATGTATAAGAATGGATTCAATTGTAAGGAAAAGGTTATGCATTTATTCTTGTATTGGTATTCAAAATTCTAAATAAATAATACTCAATTGTGTAGAATTATATTTACATTTATACATAACTGTGAAGGGATAAAAATACAAAGAATACATGTAGTTGTATATTTATGTATGGCTATTGATGAAAACATAGATTCTTTTAAATAAGAAAGGTAAACATACATCTTTGCACATATTTTGATGAATACTGAAATAAAATTTTGCATTTTTCCTTTCAGGATTTCATGTATCAATGTTGAGCATTGCTTGATTATTACTCTAAACGTTTGCAATTTGTGCAATGATTATTCAAAAGTGTCCTGACCTGTCATGGCTGTGAATAGCAATGCTACACCCGCAACACCGTAAGGGCATCGTTGACGATGGCCTCGACACGCAGAAAATGAGGTGAGGCTCTAACAGGTGATGTACGTGGATGAATCTGATTTGTTTATCCGAGCCGTGGGCCACAAATCCAAAATTGGCTCCAAACCGTGGGTCGCAGACGAAAAGCCCTTGAGAAAGAAAGTGGGCAGTTTTTCGCGTCGCAAGAGTAGACGCAGTTCAGGGGTAGTTTGGATGTCACCACACGGCCGTCGCGACGAGGGGTGCGGCTGGGAGAAAAATGCAAAATGGCGCCATTTGGAAAGTAGCACGCAAAATTGGCACCCCCACATCGCAAGCACGCAAAAATGGCACCCCCCCAAAGAGAGCACGCAAAAATGGCGCCCCCCCAAAGCGAGCAGGCACAAATGGACCACTCCTAGGATAGCACGCAAAAAGGGCACCTTGCAAAAATGGCTCCCCGCTAACTAGCACGCAAAAATAGCATCCCCCCCTCCGGCGACGCCACGTCAGCGACCCAACTTTGCGATTGATGTTTTGCCTGTCCATTTTTCCGTCCGAGGTCTCTCATGCGAAAACATTGCAATATCTGGACACAACCGACCTGACTTGAGAAAGACAGTGATATAAACCCTCGGCGGAACACGACCATATAACATCCAATCGCGCCTTTTTTTCCCCATCGCGTCTAAGGCCATTTTTCTTCGTTTTTTTTTTCGCGTCGAAAGCGATCTGCCTGCTTTCGCCTCCCCCTCCCTCTCCCCCCCTCTCAGTTGGATTCCACGCGAGGAAAAAAAAACCGGGGCAGATCGCCTTGGAAGGCGATCTGCACCGCTTTCGCCTCCCCCATCCTCCTCCTCTCTGTTGGCTTCGACGCGAGAAGAAAAAAAAAGCAGGGCAAATCGCCTTCAAAGGCGATCTGCCCCGCTGTCGCCTCCCCCACCCTCTCCCACTCGTAGTTGGNGTGATATAAACCCTCGGCGGAACACGACCTTATAACATCCAATCGCGCCTTTTTTTCCCCATCGCGTCTAAGGCCGTTTTTCTTCGGTTTTTCTTTTTCGCGTCGAAAGCGATCTGCCTGCTTTCGCCTCCCCCTCCCTCTCCCCCCCTCTCAGTTGGATTCCACGCGAGGAAAAAAAAACCGGGGCAGATCGCCTTGGAAGGCGATCTGCACCGCTTTCGCCTCCCCCATCCTCCTCCTCTCTGTTGGCTTCGACGCAAGAAGAAAAAAAAAAGCAGGGCAGATCGCCTTCAAAGGCGATCTGCCCCACTGTCGCCTCCCCCACCCTCTCCCACTCGTAGTTGGCTTCGATGAGAGAAAAAGAAAGAAAAAAAGCGGGGCAAACAGCATTCGACTTAACGGTAAAAAATAGAAAAAAAAATGGAGCCAACCGGCTTAGGAGGAGGGACGGAAAAAAAAAGGACACGAATGGCAATGGGAGGGTCCTGTTCGACCAAAGATTACGATAAAAATGTTTCTGGAGTCAATCTTATTTTGTCTGAAATATAGCAGTTTTTTATGGGAGAGAAATCGAAAGCAAAAGTAGACTGACCCGTGATATTTTGCAAACTTAGGTGGATGACGTGGCATCGCTACATGGGGGGTGCTGTTTTTGCGTGCTACTTAGTGGGGTGTCATTTTTGCAGGGCGCCATTTCTACGTGCTATCATGGAAGGGGTCCATGTTTGCGTGCTGGCTTTGAGGGGGGGCCAATTTTGCGTGCTTGCTTTGGGGGGGCGCCATTTTTGCGTGCTTGCTTTGGTGGGGCGCCATTTTTGCGTGCTACTTCCAAAAGGGCGTTATCATTGCATTTTTCTCGTGCGGCAGGTTGTCGTTGGAATGCATAGTAGGGCCGCCTCAACGATCGATTCCAGCGATGTCCAGTAGTTCCTGTCCGCGGGGTTATCGCCTCAGTCGTCTAGTTTGCGTGGCTCGGTACTTCGAAGTTGATCCGTCCGGATGAACATCGTGCTTCCCTCCTCCAACGACCCTAGCGGGCCCGACACAGAACAATGACACAACAATCCATACGTCCACCAACCACGTGCGAACGTCGATTGTTGGAACTTCGACGTGCGTCCGCGTTCGCGAAGAGTCACTCCGGACCAGACCGGCTACGCCAGTCTTCTGACCGGCGATAATGATGACTGTTAGGCGGCGTTAAGTGTGGACTCCTGAGTCCAAAACAATGCGCAACTATCCTGTAGCGTTCAACAATCGACCAGCGACAACCAGCCGCACCCAGTGTTGTGTGGCCACGAAGACTGACATGGCAGCATTGAACACGAGGTTTGTGTGGTCGCAAGGGCCAATTTGGGCTCCTTGACCGTGACACGTCAGTTCGGGTGAGGCTGGTTGTGTGGTTGAATCCATGGTTGGACGAGTTCAACCATCATTATCGCAAGTGCTTTCCGCGGGGATTTTGCCAGGAACGTTGTCTAGGCAGTCCAACTTGACCCTCCATGTTTATCCGTCCGGATGGGGCTCCTCCACCTCGTGTTCAACTAGCTTAAGGGGTCCCACTCAGCGCACCAATTAACGGCCGATATCATTTCAACCAACAACCTTCCACCAATCAAGATGAAGTAGCGATGGTTGAAAGTTCAATACCAGTCTTCGGTAGCTGGGTCGACCTTTGGACGTGACCATAAGCATACGACTCATGACCGGCTTTCTGAGTGAGACGAAATGTGTGGGCAACTTGTGGACCCACGACATCCTCAACTATGTTGACCAAAGCATGTGCCCTGTAGCGTACTACCACCGATTCCAACCGCAACCAGCCTCACCCTTCATTGCCGCGTTCGGTTGTCAATGAATTCAGTATTCATCTCAGGGTGTGTTTGATTTCGGCAACGCGGATGTCACATCCGACTTCGGCACTCGGAATCCAAGTCCAGAGTCGGAGAACTGCGCCGTCCTTAGATAACTGTTGACGTGGAGTAACACAGGATTGGTCTCTTCCAACGAGATCACCATCGACCACACCAGTCGTTAAGTGCCACCTCGGAAGGTGTCGAGTACCTTTCGACCGTGGCTCGAGTCACCGACTTCAGAAGTCGAATCATACTTCTTACTCAGTCAAATCCAAACCATCCCTAATGGATTGTGCGAAAATTTTGAGTTCCTAGGAACTCGAGTTCAATAGGGAAAAACAAACAATACAGTCAAGACTTTCAATATCGATGCACGTTCCATATGAAGCACTCTGTTCACGCGCATGGAAGTAACATTTGTTCCTAGTTTGCAGCCTTTCACGGAGCAAAATGGGGGAGTTCTTGGAGGTGTTACTAGCAACACTCTGGCACACCCCCAACCACATTCCTATGAGTGCGAGCGCGTTAACATCGGAGAATTTGCCAAAGAATACTGTTTTTAGGTTCAAAATGCCTTCGTGACGATGTTGTTTTGTGCCCTGTCAACCCACACATATGCCACCGACATCCACATTGTTCAATCAAGCAGATTAAATTCCCTTTCAACGAGAAGTTTCTTGTGTTTCTAGAACTTCGATGTTAGCAAACTCAACTATTTTCAAATGCCAACTAGTAATGCCCAATTTGTTAGGCTCCCCTACCGCGTCATATTTCATGCTGGAAGGATTTTATCACTTTCGCGGCAATGTTTCGACGTGTTGCCATGGTCAACAGTCGGAAATGGGACTGGGCCAAGAGAACCATTTCCTTGGAGCAAAGCAGGGTATAGTGCACCATTTTTTCGTTCAAACTGTGCTCTTCGATTCATCTCCAAAACGCACTCAAATGAGGAGCAAACTAGTTCTACACCCTGTCAAAAGTTGGCAACGATAAGGTTCTTTGTGCTCCTTGGAACTCGAAAGAGCGCAAGTAGCACCAATGTGATTTTGAACTCTTGTTCCTAGAAACTCGATTTTGTTGCACGGTCCCTTAGTTTTTCGGCCACCTCACTTCTGAGAAAGAAGCCAATTTCTAGGGTTCCAAACTAGGAAAAGTCGATTAGTTGACTTCCTATGTTGAACAGCATTCCCTTTTAGGCCAGGCTACTTCTTCTCGGGTAATTTTTCCATGAATTCATTAGTAGATGAATGAATACAATGTTTATCAGCAATTGAAATCATCAATGTGACCACTCATAAGCCATTTGGTGACATCCACATCACGCCTTTGTACTCCTGTTGCCAAGACTACGAAATGATGTTCTTCATCATCGATTTTCCTCCTCAGGTGGTTTTCCCCGGCGCCATAGCCAACTCGAATCAATGGCCCATCTACCATTGACTCGTAGCACTTTCACCACATAGCTGGTCACTTTTGACTTCCCCAATAAAAATGCATGTGCAAAAACGGTTGGTAGACTTAACTCCCCCTTCGTCGAAAGGGAACCTCCCAGCTTTTGCTACCGCGGGGCTTAGGAGGTTCCCAAATCTCAACAAAACCCACAACCCCTCAACATAATGAGGAGGGTTTCCCAAAAGTCATTTTGTTACACAATTTTGAGGTTTTTTTGGCTGAGGAAAGAACACCATGAGTCAACGCCCAAGAGGCAAAACATAAAACTTTACCTAGTAAATGGCTTAGCGCTTTGGGCCAAATGTGGGGATGCGTTACTTTACTGTTTTCCTAGATCCTTCACGTTGAGCTGGCGCGCCTTGACCGCAACATTTGTGTTCATCCATGTTTCTTTGTATGATGCCATACCTCTGAGAATCTCTCTACGATTCCATAGCAACAAACGGTGCTGAAAATGGTAGTCAAACGGCCATGGAAACCTCAGATCTAGTTTGCGCAAAAAGGAAAAACGAAGTACAAGTCCACTAGTAACAAACCATCCCCCTATTAGGGGTGGGGCTCGAAGTGCGAGCCTCACCCATCGGCCGGCGAGCGAAGCTCGCCGGCGCACTGCGAGGGCGAGGGCGAACTCGCTCCTCGACCCAGAAAGGCGCGGCACTAGCCGCGCCTGCCCTCGAAAAACCAACCTAACCTACAGCTAAACTGACCTACTCTAGACCTAGGAAAACATCAACATTGAGGTCTCAAGTAGGTTTCTTAAGCAAAGTGACCCTGTAGTCCACTATAGATGCAAGGACTGAAGTAGGTCTTGGAACAGGCATGGGCCGACGGCCGGCGGGAGACAAATGACGGCGCGGCCAGAGTGAGAGAGAGGCCGTACGTCGTAGAATGCCTCTGCGTCTAGCGGAGATCACCACCGGCCGCCGGATCCACATGCACTGCACACCCGCGGCCACACACGAGACACAGCAGAATATATATACAGGGTTATCACGCCCCCTTGGCCGAGGGTGTTGCATGCATGCAGCCAAGTTGATGTAGTTGGACAAGTAGCGTCGAGGAGGGGAGGGCTTTGGTGAGGAAGTCAGCAAGTTGCTCATCTCCACTCACCCCACACACTTACACCACACCGGCTTCCACTGCTTCCCGTACAAAATGATGCTCGACACTTATGTGCTTTGTGCGTGGGTGCAGAACACCATCATTGGCTGTGATGCGACGTGCAGCTGAGTTGTCACTGTGCAGCAGTACAGGTCCCACTGTCATACCCAATTCCCCCAACAGTCTGCGCAACCATGTGGCTTCGCACGCTGCCTCCCCCAATGCCATGTACTCCGCCTCAGCCACACTCCGTGCGACACATGACTGTTTGGCACTGCGCCAAGAAATGGTTGTGCCCCATATGCAAAAAACATACCCACCCCGGCTGCGTGCTTGTCTGTCTCGTGCATAGTCACTGTCACAATAACCATCAAGCAAGGTGTCTTTGCCGAGGGTGAAGACGAGACCTAACAATGCAGTGTCAAACACATAGCGCAACAGCTTGAGCAATGCCTTGTGATGCGTTGTGCGGGGTTGCTGGCTGAACTGGGCCAGTGTGTTTACAGCACAAGAGATGTCAGGTCGTGTGGTAGAGGAGAGGTAGGTAAGACTGCCAATGATCTGTGTATACAGTGTAGGATCTGTGTCCGGACCGTAGTCTGTGATGTGGACATCAAGGAGGTGCGCATAGACATCAGGGCTCATGGGAGAGTGCTGGCGAGGAAGGTGATGGACCAAGGAGCCAAACCTTGCAGTCAGTTGAGCAATGAATCGTCCTTGATGAAGGGTGAGTGTGCATGCGGCCCTGTCACGAGTGATTGTCATGCCCAAGAAGTTGTGTGCTTCCCCTAAATCTGTCATGCGGTAGTGCGCAGTGAGAAGTGCCTTAGTGTCCTAAATGAGAGAGAGAGAGAGGGAGAGAGAATCAGAAGGTCATCAACATACACGATGAGAGCTACAGGGACCGTGTTGACCCACCGAATGAACAAGGAGGGATCTGAAATGCTCTGCATGAAACCCCCGCTCTCTAACGTGCGACGTATCTCTTTGTTCCAACATCGGGGTGCTTGCTTCAAGCCATACAGAGCTTTCAGCAGAAGCCACACCCGGTCTGTGCCATCGTCAAAACCGGGAGGTTGTTCCACATAAAGCTCCTCTTCCAAGGGACCATTCAAAAAGGCATTTTTTACATCCATTTGATGAATCTCCCAGTCCTCATGGGCTGC
>SZWC01035215.1:1530-14444 GCA_023375785.1 Penium margaritaceum | reverse complement strand
GTGTGTGTGTGTGTGTGTGTGTGTGTGTGTGTGTGTGTGTGTAATCTCATTCATTAACGGAAAGAGCAGTACAAGGTGCTAGCGTGGACCAGACTCTGGTTCCAGGCAGGTTTGTACATCCAAAGGAAGTCTATTGACAGCCTGCTTTGTAGAACACAACCCAACACAACAGATCTACTTGCGGCCCACAAAAGCAAGGTTCGCCTCCGCTGGTCCCTCCATTTGACGCAGGAGAGCTCTCTGAGCTCGGTCAACATCCTCCTCCAGAGCTGCGTCTGCTGCCCACTCTGCTGCACGCCGCCTGAACTGCTGGACCTGGGCCCGCTGTAGGGTGACCGCCAGACGCTGGCTGAGCAGCGCTCGGAGCGGCCGTGCCGTGCCCTCGGAACCGCCGTACCTGGCGAGACGCCTCTCCGATGCCGTCGTAGCTCTGCGCAGAACCTCGCCCAAGCCGCGCGAGCAGGCGCCCAGGGTCTCCATGGCGGGGAAGATAAAGTCTATCTGGTCACGGACCGCCTGTCTACGCCACTGCGCGTACTTCTCCTCCTTCATCCGGACCGCCTCCTAGAGGGCGACCCCCGGCCGCTCACGAGACGCCCGCCCCAGGGAGGGGCGCTGGGGATCGGCGATGACCACATCGAGTGCCAACAGGTGGCCCGTGGCCGCGTCGAGGCAGGTGATGTCCGGCCGGCCCCCGGGAATGATCTCCTCTGGCTCCTCCCGGACTCCGCCCATGTGGCTCTCACGCATAATCGCTGCCAGCTCACGAACCACCGCGTCGTGGACGGCCTTGGATCCCCCGCCCCACGGGCACCGCAAGGCGTGCTGCGGTGCACAAGGGTGGAGTCGTACCGCCGCCGGACAGGAGCAAGATGGCGTGTGGCGGAGGTGTGCGATGGGCAACCCAAGGCGGAAGCGGCAGGCAATGCGCCAGTCCTCCGGCGCCATGTAGAGGCTGTGCGCAACTGAGCGCGGGTGCGCCAGCAGCCAATCCCCACTATGATGGCCTTGCACTGCTGCCAGGCGCTGGAGCTGCGGGTGCGCCTCATGAGGCCCCAAATCTTCCACGATCACCGCGCGCGGGTCGGCGAGACGCCAATCGTGGAGTCTGGAGCTGAGGTCCTGGAAAAGGCAGTGGGGGCTGCCCAGCTCGCACTCCGCAAGGCCAGGGACCTCCGCACGTAGGGACTCCGGGTAGCGCTGAAGCACCTCCTCCCTGAGATCTGCAAAAGCCCGCGTACCCCAAGGACCCCACCGCTGCGGCTGCTGCTAGTGATGCTGCAGCTGCGACGGCTGCTGTTGCTGATGCTGCGGCTGCGACAGCTGCTGTTGTGGCGGCCGTCGCCGTTACTCCTCGGATCGCGGCGGCTGCTGCTGCGGGCGCTGGGGCGGGCCGGGGAGATGGAGAAGGCGCACAACAGCATACCAGGACTGTAGTCGGCTACACAGGAAGGATAGCGGGCCCAGGTCTGAGACCGGCAAGAGCCCGAGCCCCCCAAGGTGGACCGGGAGGCGCGCCTCACGCTCCGCGTGGAGGACCGCCCAACCCTCCCGGTATGTCTGGACCCCGTCGAGACGAAGCAACCCGCGGAGGCAGAAGCCGACACGGTCGTCGAAGGACTGGAGGCGTCGGGTCCACCAGTCAGAGGGGGGGGTAAGTCGGATAAGATGCTGGAGACGCTGCGTGATGCACTCTCGCGGGATGCTGAAGGTCGCCTGAGCGTCGGGAAGGTCAACGAGTGTGCCTAGAGTGGCCTCCACCTGCTGCACCACCGCATCCAGCCGAGCCCTGCAGAACTCTGCAGTGCCGATGGGCGCGCCAAGGACGCCCATCCCCTCCACTACCCGCCGAACCGAGGACAAGCCAGGCGGGACCTCGTGGCCAGCGGGAAGGAAGAGCTCACACTTCTGGGGCTGGACCTCCAACCCCACCACTGCCAAGCCGTGCCGAAGGGCTCCAAAACCCGTCTCCAGGAGGGACGCCGGGCCCATAAGATACGTGTCATCCAGGTACGCGAACACCCTGCCAACCGCCCCCATCGCATCCTGGGTCGCCTGCAGGGCTGATTGCTGTGCCAACGCGTACAGGAAGGGGCCGAGAGGGTCCCCCTAGCGGACGCCCCTCTCTGAGCGCACGACACATGGCTGCGTCCCGCCCTGATAGTTAAGGTCCGAGGGCTCAGCATACACCAAGGCAAGGGAAGGGACGAGGCGCTCGAACCCTCGCTGTGTGTGTGTGTGTGTGTATGTGTGTGTGTATGTGTATGTGTGTATGTGTGTGTGAATGAGTGTGTTTGCGTATATGTGTGTGTATGTGCATGTGTGTGTGTGTTTGTGTGTGTGTGTGTGTGTGTGTGTGTGTGTGTGTGTGTGTGTGTGTGTGTGTGTGTATGTGTGTGTGTGTGATGTATGTATCTATGTGTATATGTGTGTGTCTGTGTACATGTGTGTATATGTATGTATGTGTATGCGTGCGTATGTGTGCGTGTATCTGTGTGTATATGTCTATGTGTGTGTGTGTGATGTATGTATCTATGTGTATATGTGTGTGTCTGTGTACATGTGTGTATATGTATGTATGTGTATGCGTGCGTATGTGTGCGTGTATCTGTGTGTATATGTCTATGTGTGTGTGTGTGATGTATGTATCTATGTGTATATGTGTGTGTCTGTGTACATGTGTGTATATGTATGTATGTGTATGCGTGCGTATGTGTGCGTGTATCTGTGTGTATATGTCTATGTGTGTGTGTGTGATGTATGTATCTATGTGTATATGTGTGTGTCTGTGTACATGTGTGTATATGTATGTATGTGTATGCGTGCGTATGTGTGCGTGTATCTGTGTGTATATGTCTATGTGTGTGTGTGTGATGTATGTATCTATGTGTATATGTGTGTGTCTGTGTACATGTGTGTATATGTATGTATGTGTATGCGTGCGTATGTGTGCGTGTATCTGTGTGTATATGTCTATGTGTGTGTGTGTGATGTATGTATCTATGTGTATATGTGTGTGTCTGTGTACATGTGTGTATATGTATGTATGTGTATGCGTGCGTATGTGTGCGTGTATCTGTGTGTATATGTCTATGTGTGTGTGTGTGATGTATGTATCTATGTGTATATGTGTGTGTCTGTGTACATGTGTGTATATGTATGTATGTGTATGCGTGCGTATGTGTGCGTGTATCTGTGTGTATATGTCTATGTGTGTGTGTGTGAGTGTGTGTGTGCGTGTGAGTATGTGTGTGTGTGCATGCACGTGCGTATATGTATGTGTGTGTGTTTGTACGTGTGTGAGTGGATGTGTGTATGTGTGTGCGGATGTGTATGTGTGTATATCTGTGTGTGTGTGTGTGTGTGTGTGTGTATGTGTGTGTGTGTGTATGTGTGTGGGTGTGTGTATGTGTGTGTGGATGTGTATGTGTGTATGTGTGACGGATGTGCTCCTGAAGAACTCTAATCTCATGATCCGGGGAGTCATCTGGCATGCCTGGCATGAATGGCTCATCATCCACGAGGTCAGGAAATGGTGGGTCAGGTCGAGCTCCTGTAATGGGTGCCTGAGCCGACTGCTGTGTAGAGACCGCGACGCAGGCAGCTCCCTCGGAAACCTGTCGTGGGACTGTGGACTGGCCACGCAGAAGCTCAGTCAGCGTACGGATGGCATCAGTCTACTCGTGCTGTAGGCAACGCATCGCAACCTGCTGGTTCCGCAGATCCTCAATGGCCTGATGACCGTGGGCTCAGGACCCCAGAAGAGGAGGAGGAGGGATCAACTGTTGCCTTCTTCTTGTCCGACTTGTCCATGTCGCCTCTCAGTATGGGTCGACAGGTCAAGTTTGTCGAATTTCAAAAGCATCAGCGTTTCTCGAGGATTTGAGATGCTGGCATTTTTTGACTGTCCGGCCAAAATTTGGCTAAGTATGGTGCTGACATGAGCAGGTGGTTGCTGATGTCAGCACGACCTGATGACGTCAGCAGACAAAAATGCTGATGTCGGCTCGATCCCCCCTTTTTTTCTTTTTTTTTCTCTCTCGCGGTTCTTCGCGAGTGTGTAGCCGCTCCGCGGTAGCTGCGCAGAAACTGTGCGGAGGCTGCGTAGTAGCTTCCGCTCAGCTGCTGCTACAGCTGTGCTATCAGCTGCAATAGCACCTGCGTGGCTGCGTGCGTAGCAGTGGCAGCAGCGGTTGCACAATGCCGCTGCTGCTGCTGTGCGCTGCGGCTACTGCTCGCGGCTGCCGCCGCGCGCTGCCGCAGCTGCTGCTGCTGCTGCGCTGCTGCTCCTTCAGTTGCTACTGCTCTGCTATTGCCGCCGCAGTTGCCGCTGCTGCTGCTTCGCTACTATTGCTGCTGCTGCTCTGTTGCTGCCGCCGCTGCCGCTGCTCGCTTCTGCTACCATGGCCGCCGCTGCGGCTGCGGACGGCGGCTGCACTCGCTGTAGCCGCCATGCACTACTGTAGTTTCTGTTACGGTGTTACTGCTGCCGCTGCTGCTGCTGCGGCTCCGTTACTATGCTATTGCTTGCACGGTGGCAACAGCGCTGCTACGGTCTCACGTGACGGGTGTGGGCTGCGTCGACGGCGACCGGCTGTCTTCGACAGGCCCCAGTAGATCTGTTGCAGCGGTGACTCTCACTGTTGCTGCTCTGCTGCGTCTGTACTACGTAGCTCAGTAAGAACTGTCTCACTACTTTGATACCATGAGAAGATGCAAGGAAGCTTCCTAGTAGCTCTTCCGTTGATCAGGCGTCAGTGCCTGATCAGACGCTGACAACAGTCACAGGTCGTGCACGCAACGGCAAGAGTTTGGCTAGGGGACACAAGGCAAAGTGTCTGAAAGCTGGAAAACCTAGGCAACAGGTTGTGGGAGCAGCGTTGTTGATGCAGCGTGCGGGCTTCCACACTCGTTGCTTAAGTCAGCTGCCCCCTCAGTCTGCTGCTCTAGAGTCTACGTTTGGAAGCTTTGGGTTTGTTACTTAGAAACGCGCGCGACAGAGTTAGCGCCAGAAAGCAGCTGAAAATTGAAAGTAACTGGTTAGGAATGAAGAAGGAACAACAATGGAAGACCCCTCCAAGTTCTAGCCCCCCCCCCCAGCTCTGTAGAGCTTGTTATTCAACTAACCAGCCAATCAGGAAATAGACCTATTTTCTGGCAGGCAGGGTTTTCTCGGTGAGCCCTACCAGACAGCCGACAGCCCAAAACCCGGGCGTCGTCCGCTTTGCCTGAAAACTGGACCATACCATAATACCGACGCTGCAAACGCAGTCAGGCAGTCAGAAACAGCTAGAAGAATAGTAGCAAGGAGTTACGGCTGCCCGAACCCAGGCAATGCCTACGATGGTCCATGATGCCAAACAGGGTCATGCAAGATGCAACAAGGGCCCTAGGCAGAGCATGACGATGCAGACGCGATGGGACACGCTGGGCACATGCAGACAGCAACTGCGGTGACAGTGACTGCCGGCAGCATGACCGCCGAGGAGGCCTGCCGATGGAGTTGAGCACGTCGTCGGAGAGAGGAGGCTCCTGCAAACTACGAGTAGACCGCAGCGTGCGTCGGCTCCACCGGACGACACTCCATCAGCGTCGAGTCTCGCCGTCAGTCATCTGCATGCCGATGTACACAAGCCGTGAGGACACAACAGAGCACAATGAGAGATGCGCAAAAACCAACACTCCCCCATGACTCACAGGCCTAGTGCACATGGACGGGCAGACACACGGTCAACATCCAGACTCCCTTAGGACACGCAGAGACGTAGGCAGAGACAAAGAGGGCAACTCACAGACGCACGCCGACTGAACTCATAGCCTTCTTGAACGAGTCCCGCTTCAGTGCCTTGGTCAAGAAGTCAGCCAGTTGCTGTGCTGCCGCAATCCACACGATGTTGATGATGCCGTCAGGCAGCAACAAATGCACATAGTGATACTCAACATTGATGTGCTTTGTGCGTGTGTGATGCACACCGTCATTGTCGGCGATGGCCATGGCATTCTCATTGTCAGAATGCAAGGTGATGGATGCGACAGACTGACGCAACTCGGACAGGAGATGACGCAACCACACACTCTCACACGCGCCTGAGCCAAGGGCCACGCACTCAGCCTCAGCAGTGCTACGTGCAATGCACCCCTGCTTGCCACTTCGTCAGGACAGAGCTCCGCCGCTCATCAGAAAGATCCAACCCGTGCGACTCTAACCGTCTGGACTGCCAGCCTAGTCACTGTTGGCGTAGCCCACTCCGACGAAGAACGACTCGAGGCGAAACATGAGACCTCGCCGAGGGGTCGAGACGACATAGTGCAGCACTCGGATCGCAGCCTCAAAGTGGAGGTGACGCAGCTCCTGAGAGAACTGGGCCAGGAGATTGACGGCGAACGCGATGTCTGGACGTGTCGTCGTCGGTAGGAACATCAGTTTCCCGATGACCCGCAGATACGTGGTCACATCAACTGGCTCCCCCACAACAGCTGGGTCAGGACTCTTCAGCTTCACCTGGCCATCAGGTGACATGGGTGAAGATGCACTAGGTACGAGGGGCAGGTCCTCGGCGAAGCGAGTCGACAGGGTATGCACAAAGGCAGCCTGGTGGACGTGCAGGATGCCCTGAGAGCGATCATGCTCGAGCTCCATGCCTAGGAAGACTCGAGCAGACCCGAGATCCTTCATCTGGTATGCGGCGTGCAGCAAGTCCTTGACACGCTAGATGGCGGACGTGTCTGGCAACACAATGAGGAGATCATCGACGTAGACCAGAACTGCGGTGAAGGTCTGACCTCGCGGTTGGACGAATAGTGCTGGGTCAGTTGTGCTGCGCTGGAGGCCGCCACAGAGAAGCGTGCTGCTGATCTCCTGATTCCAACACTGAGGTGACAGCTTCAGGCCATAGAGGGTCTTCCGCAGCCGCCAAACTCTCCCAGTACCGTCGTCAAAGCACGGGGACTGTACTATGTAGAGCTCCTCACCCTCCAGTGAGCCATGGAGGAATGTGTTGCTCATGTCCATCCGATGTAGCTCCCATCCATGCTAGCAACCAGGCTAAAGAGTGCCTGGCTAGTGGAGAACCGACCGACTGGGGCGAAGATCTGGTCGTAATCGACCCCAGGGACATGAGCAAACCCCTTTGCTGTGAGGCGGGCCTTGTACTTGTCCAAGGACCTTCCAGGCTTCCACTTGCGCCGAAAGACCCACTTGGCACCAACGGTCTTCCAACCTGGAGGGAGGTCGACGAGGTCATACACGTGGTGCTGCCGGATAGCAGCGAGCTCCTCAACGCAGGTAGCATGTGTGGCCTCAAGAGAGGCTCGAGCCTCACGTAGGGTGGCTGGGTCCTCCGAGCAAGCTGTGGACCGGACTGAGAGGGCGTGTGCATCACGAGCTCCAAGTGGGATGCGGGTGAGTGCAGCCACAACACCATGCCGGTGCTCGTGATGAACTATGGCGTAGCCCAATGCACAGCCCGGGTGAAGGTCTGCGATGATGGCTGAAGTGGTCAGGCCAAGAGCCTTTGTGCCAGGATATCCAGTCACGACCGTGGGAGTGGAGGAGACACGTGGAGTCACAGGGGGTCGAGGCGCCAGGGGACGTGGTGGAACAGTCTGCGCGCTCACTATCGGCCGAGGACGGAGGCTGCGGCCTCGGCCGCATGTGTAGCACGGTCGGGCAGGAGATGGTACTGAGTCTGACCGGCCAATGGAGGCGGACGGGACTACTGGCTCGGGGGAGCCAACGGACGCAACTAGGGCTGCAGGTCCAGAGGGGCCAGCGAACGTGACAGGAGCTGCTGGGCTGGAGGGGCCAGCGGACGCGACTGGGGCTGTCGACCCGAAGGGGCCAGCAAACGCGACAAGGGCAGCTCGTCCGGAGAGGCCAGCGGACACGACAGGAGCTGCAGGCCCAAAGGGGCCGGTGGACGTGACTGGGGCTTTCGGCCCGGAGGGGCCATCGGAAGCGACTGGGGCTGCCGGCCCGGAGGGGCCAGCGGACACGACAGGGGCAGCTGGCAGGGAGGGGCCAGCGTACGCGGCTGGGACTGCTGGCCCGGAGGGGCCAGCGGACATGACAGGCGCTGCTCGCCCAGAGGGGCCAGCGGACGTGACATGGGCAGCTGGCTTGGAGGGGCCAGCAGACGCGGCTGGGACTACTAGCCCGGAGGGGCCAGCGGACGCAACAAGGGCAGCTGGTCCGGAGGGGCCAGCGAACGCCACTAGGACTGTTGGCTCGGGGGGGGCCAGAGGACATGACAGGGGCTACCGGCTCAGAGGGAAAAAGTGATGTGTCAGCGGAAGTGGCAGGATGGAGGACGGACTCACCACTCTCCCACGCGACAGGAGGGACACGTATGAGCCGTCGCGGATAAGGTTGTGGGGAAACAGGTCCTCGAAGAAGAGGGCATTGTGGGACTCGATGATGCAGTGTCGGGATGGGTCCCAGAAGCGCAAGGCCTTGGAGTGACAAGACACACCGAGGAAGGTGCAGGGGCGTCCGCGGGGGGCGAGCTTACTGCCCTGCAATGGGGCGGGCAGCCACACAATGGCCACACAGCTCTAGACGCGAGCCGGGCGGAGGTCAGCACGCCGACCGCACCAGTGCTGGTATGGCGTGGACTAGCAGGGGAGGGGACTGTGGGGAATCCGGTTCCAGACCTAGGTCATGTAGGCCATGGCTTCAAAATAGAACCCATCGGAGAGACCGGATTCGACCCGCATAGTGCGGATGGCATCGGCCATGGTACGGTTCCACCGTATGGAGACGCCGTTCTGGGTGGGTGTGTAGGACGCAGACGTCTCATGGTGGATCTCGTGGGAGGCGAGAAAGGTCGTGGCCTCACCCATGTACTCTCCACCGCGATCAGAGCGAAAGCGGCGAAGAGAGCGTCCACACTCGCGCTCCGCGAGGACAAGCCAGTCCTGAATGGCTCGGGCGACATCGCTTTCCTGCCGGAGGCAGAAGACCCAGCGGTAGCGAGAATAGTCGGCCGTAAGGGTGAGGACATAGCGACCATGCTCACTGACGGACTCGGTGGGGAGAGGGCCCATGACGGCCAAGTGGACAAAGTCGAGAGGGGCGGATGCACGGGAGGAAGACAAGGGGTACGTGGACCGGTGCATCTTCCCCTAAGCGCAGTCAATACACTCAGTGGGGCACGGGAGAGGGAAATTCTCCGAGTCAAGGCCCTTAGCCGGCTGGGTACGGAGCATGCTCTCTACGGCGGGAGAGTGGACGTGGCAAAGGCGGTGGTGCAAGATGTGGGTGTGCTGAGGAGAAAGCATATTGGTGACAAACACATGGCTTGTGGCGGCCGACCGGGAAGGAGACGGGAGGAGAAGAGGAGAGGCGAGGAACATGCGACATGTTGCCATGGGCGGTGGCATGCAGTACGACAAGACCAAACGGACGCAACGACACAGTGTCAACATCACGCGAGTGCACAACATCCATGCTCATGCGATCAAGGGCACTCACGGACAGGAGGCTCAGCTCGAGACCAGAGACGAAGAGGACATTGGTCAGAAAGACGTCACCGGCACGATCACAGAAACGAACGACGCCCACACCATGGATAGGCAACACTTGTCTAGAACCCATGCGGACACCGGAGACATCGCTTACAGGACGGAGCATGCTGAAGGCCTCACAAGAGGCCGTTATGTGATGCGTGGCCCCGGAGTCGATGATCCAGGTGTCAGCAAGGTCCTGGACAGGGGTCGTCAGATCGCTAACGGTCACATAGCAGCAAGCGAGGAACGCGAACGTAGTGGAAGGAGGCGCGAAATGAGACTGCCAATCGTCAAGCCACACAATGTCATCAAGGAGGAGGGTGGAGAAGACCACGGGAGACGACAAGACAGACAAAGAAATGGGACACGACCGCAGCTCAGTCTCACTCATGCAGGGCTGGGCAGGAGGGCAAGAGGTGACGCAACTCGCACTTCCATGGGGAGGAGGACGAGGCAGGCCAAGCTGGAGCGCGATGAACTGCTCCAGCTGGCGCTCACGAGAGGACAACCCAGGAGTGTAGATGGAGTGTGGAGTGACGGCACCGGAGCCCGGGTAGTAGGAGGACTGAGCCAGGGAAGGAAGCGGAGGCGCCGACAGCTGTGGGAAGTACTGCTACGGGCAGTACTACTATGGCGCGGGTGTTTGCGGGACAGGCGGAGCCGTCGGAGTGGCAGAGTTGCTGGACGAGGTCGGAGTGTCAGGGCCAGCAGCAGCTACGGCGGCAGAGGCGAGACGGCGCTCCCGCTGGCGATGCATGGTGGCGATGACGTGCGCCTCTTCCGTCGGGGAGGACACGTGTACCACCCGTGCCCGGGCTGGCCACAGTTGTGGCAGACCAGCCGAGTCGTCGACCGGGCTAGACCCGGTCGACGACTGCTGCCGTCGCTGTTGTGGTGGACCCTTGCCTTTCTTGTTCCGGGTTTTCTTCTTCTTCCCCGAAGGCGATGAGGTAGCTGAGGTGGGGGAGGCGATGGCCACGGAGGCAACGGTAGGGGAGGCGACGGCAGGTGATGCAAGAGCCTCCGTGCGATGGAGCTCGGACTCCTGGTGAGCTTCCTCAATGCGAAGGATGAGCTCGTATGCCAAGGGCATGAGGGTGCCCTGGGCCGCCATGGTGGAGAGGACGTCCTGGGGGTACTGCACGAAGATGCCCGTGTACGTGCTGGTGGCGCCGCACTTGATGGTAAGGAGCGCGGACAGAGGAGGTGGAGCACATTTGCCGAGACGACGAAGGATGTCCTCCGCCCGCTGCAAGTACGTAGTGACTATCTTGGTCTCCCCCATGTGCAAGGAGTTAAACTCCCGGAGCAGACGGCTGAGAATGCTGAAGAGCGACGAGGGGATTAGGGTTGTTGCCAATGACAACACTAGGCTGGTGCTGCTGCTGCTGCTGCTACAACTGCTGCTGGTATAGTTGCTGTTGCTGCTCCTGCTGTAGCTGCTGCTACTACTGCTACTGCTGCTGCTGCTACTGCTACTGTTGTTGCTGTTGCTGCTGCTACGGCGGCAATAGCAGCTACTGCTGCTGCTACTGCTCCTGCTTCTGCTCCTGCTACTGCTGTTGCTGTAATCATTGCAGAAAAGGGGGGGTAGGGGTTCCTTAATAGAGGTGGACCCCTCCTTGCCTGGGCTACCAGGTTTGGTGTGCCTTGTGTTCTTTTCTTTTTTGTCTTTGTGTTGCTGAGATTAGTAGAGGCTTGGGGCGGTGGGGATTCTACCCACCCCTTTGGTCTTCCTCCTTTCCTTTCTTCGCCTCCTTCTTCCCTATATTTTGTTGTTGATGACATCAGCAATGACGTCATCAGAGGGGAGCTCACGTCAGCAGCGGAGGTTGTTAGGGCCGCCGCTGTTACTGCTGCTGCTGTTGCTGCAGCCACTATTGTCGCTGTTGTGGCGGCTGCTGCTACTGCTGCTACTGCTGCTGCTGCTGCTGCTGCTGCTGCTGTTGCTGCTACTGATGCTGCTGCTCCGGCTGCTGCTACTACTACTGCTGCAACCACTACTATTGCTGCTGCTGCTACTGGTGGTGCTGCTGCTATTGCTACTACTACTGCTGCTGCTGCGGTTGCTGCTGCTGGTGCAGCCGCTGCCACTGTTGCTGTTATTTTTACTGCTGCTACTACTAATACTGCTGCTGCTGCAGCTTCAGCTACTACTGCTATTGCTGCTGTTGCTGATGCAGTTGCAGCTACAGCTGTTGTTGCTATGAGCTGCTGCGGCTGTTGTGGCTGCTACAACTCGATGCTGCTGCTGCGCACTGTTACAGCTATTGCGTGCTGCAGCTGCTGCTTGCTGTTGTTGCACGCTGCTGTAGCGAGTTGCGGGGGTGGGGGACTTTTTTTCGTTTTTTTTTTCGTTTTTCCTGTCACAGCGGGCAGCAGCCCGCTGTTTGCTGTGAGCAGCGGGCTGCTGCTCATTTGGGAGTAGCGAGTTGCTACTCGCTGGCAGCAACGGGCTGCTGCTCGCTGCTCACTTGCTGCAAGCAGCGAGCAGCAGAAGCCGCGGCTTGCTGCTGCCAGCCGCTACTTGCTGCTGCTGCTACTGCAGCTGGCTGCTGCTACAGCTAGCTACTGCAGCTGTTGCAGCTCGCTGCTGCTATTGCATGCTCCTGCGACTACTCCGTGCTGCGGCTGCTGCTTGCTGCCACTGCAGGCTGCTGCTACGGGCTGCTGCTGCGCGTTCCTGCTGCTGCTACTGTTGCGAGTTGCTGCTGCTCCGGGCTGCTGCGAGCTACTACTTCTTCCTGCTACTGCTGCTGCACGTAGTTGCTGCTGGCTGCTTTTGCCGCTGCTCGCTATCGTTGCCTGTGGCTGCCGCTGCTACAGGTTGCTGCTGCGGCGTGCTGGTGCCAGTCACTGCACCTCGGTGACGTTGTAGCGTGCGTCGTCCCCCGCAGATGTCGGACGCCGCCTGCCGCTCACCTCCTCGCATCACTAGTGGGAGTCAGTGCTGCCGAAAAGTGTCGGCAGTATTTCCCCTGGCCTAGTGGCTGTGGGAAAAAATCTGACGCCGCCACGAGGCGGGCCAATGCTGCCCGAAAACATCCGGCAGCATTTCCCCTGCACTGGCTCGTATGGGGGTCCGTCGACGTTGTCTTGCACCTGTTTGCCAGTCTTCTGCTGCTGTTGCTACGCTCTCGCTCTGAAGCCAAGCTCGAAAACCTAGGCAACAGGTTAGGGCAGCAGCGTTGTTGATGCAGCGTGCGGGCTTCCACGATCGTTGCTTAAGTCAGCTGCCCCCTCAGTCTGCTGCTCTACGGTCTAAGTTTGGAAGCTCCGGGTTTGTTACTCAGAAACGCGCGCGCCAGAGTTAGCACCAGAAAGCAGCTGAAAACTGAAAGTAACTGGTTAGGAATGAAGAATGAACAACAATGGGAGACCCCTCCAAGTTCTAGCCCCCCCCCCCC
>SZWC01035213.1:0-17295 GCA_023375785.1 Penium margaritaceum | reverse complement strand
GAATCTATGCAGGTGGAAGATTATGTATCAGATGAAGAGCAAGAACTCGAGGCGGATGATGGGCCCGTCTTGCTTCATGAAGTCATGACGTTAAATGGAAGGACCGTTTACGAAGCAGTGGACATGACACCAACGCAAGATGCACCACGGCGCCTCGAGTTCTCTATCCCAAGAGCGTCCTCACCTGCACCCTCTGCCACCCATGACAGGGACTGTGCAGAATTGGACGATGCCCAGGATGACCAAGCACAAGAAGAAGATGTATCGTCCTTCGGTGCAGGCATTGCATGCCCTGCATAACCCCATCATCTTCCGTCCTCGGGCGTTCCCCTCTAGCCAAACCGTCCACCCTCGTCGACAGGTCTCGGACAGCGGTATGTCTCCACCACGAGCAGAGATGAACTTGGAGGTAGTGGGACAACGGCCAAGGGAGACTCGACGGGAAGACCCGTCCACCGTGACTTCGCATCGCCTAAATCCTGGAAAACAACCCCAACATCAGCAGCAAATGAGCAGGGCATCCTCTGCTCTGGGTACATCGCGCCGCCAATAAGCTCCAGCTCAAGGAGGGGTCAATACTTCATCCACGTTTGGACCTACGGAACAAGTACGAGCCATGGTGGACACGCACACCCCAGCGGGGGCTCCGTCAACTAAACATACCATAGACCTGTGCAGTCAAGATGGCAGTCATCTCATCATCAAGCAAGCAAGACGTCGGCCACACTTATGGTAGGAAGACTCCAGCAACGATCCCGAGTGGCGGGTGGTTTGGCCGGACTTGGGCAAGGATCAGTGGCTCATGGAAGCAAGCAGCATACCGTACGAGTACAAGCAAGAACAATACGACAGCACATGGGATGTTTTGGACTGGGAGGAACCGATGTAGGACGTGCTCGATCAAGGGGAGCAGCGATCGTTTCGTCGGCTGGTACTAGGGCAGTTGGCTTGGCGCAGACACATCGATCCTACCTGGGGGCCCCGCCACGTGCACAGGTGCAGATGGTGGCTCCGCGGGAACTGACTCCGAACCCAGCGGCGAAGGCTTCTTATGCTCTCCCAAAGCTTGACGTCTTCAAGGGTGAACCGGAGGAGGACCCGGCCATGTGGCTATCCAAGTTGGGTACTTGTCTCGATTGCGGACTGTTATCTCTTGACTACATTGTCCCTGCGGTACACCTCGTGCTGCAGGGGAGATCTTTGGAGTGGTTTACTGTAGATCATAAGGAACGTCCTTTTGCTAACTTTGAAGACCTGGCAAACAGGATGACAAAGCGCTTCGACCTCATGAGCCTGGAAGAGGCAGAGCTCCAGATTCA
Source organism: Penium margaritaceum (assembly GCA_023375785.1). Classification (NCBI taxonomy): domain Eukaryota; kingdom Viridiplantae; phylum Streptophyta; class Zygnematophyceae; order Desmidiales; family Peniaceae; genus Penium; species Penium margaritaceum. The sequence goes on along the minus strand of SZWC01035213.1, from coordinate 15,976 downwards.
TACTATCCGCATGAAGGCTGGAGAAAATATCAAGCTGCACAACGACAAGTTTATCAAGTTCTCGGTACGATGTGTCGACATACCCTTGCGCATGATCAAGGAGTATTACCGGGATTCCCTTGTCCCGGCGATAGCCAACACTTTGGATCTACAACAGTTGAGCACATTGGACGCTCTGAAGGAGGAAGTGGAACATCAGCAACGGGAGATCAAGAGACGAGTGCCTCTAGAACAATCTGTCCCGAAAGAACATGTGGCGTCCACTATTCGCATGCCAACAGGAGCTTAAGTACCCAACCCGATGAACCCCCATAACTATCCACCGGGGAATTGTTATGGATGCGGAGAATTCACCCATCGGTGCCGGGAGTGTCTCAATCCCACCCTGATACCCGGTGTGTCAGCCAGGGGAGGACGGTACCAAGGACGCGGATCGGATGGAGCAGGACCTGCCGCTGCCCGGCAAGCTGTTGGTCCCAATATCACCGCCCGCCCCTCTGGCCCGGCGGACAATGGACCGGCACAATGGATGGCGTATGTGCAGAAGATGGAGACGGGAGAGATACCAGCTGCTACTCAGCCGTCTACTTTAGATACGCCTGCACGGAATGTGAGGCTAAGCCTTCCCCGCTGCGAAGAACAGACCACGGAGACTCCCCCGATAGCCGCAGAGCGGGAGTTAGTCACGGTGGCTCAAGCACAAGGTGTGGAAGGATGGTCGATTGCGGAGATGTATGAACGCATGCGTCGATATAAAGAGCAACAGGAATGGGGCGGAGTGGACCTATAAACATGTGTTGAAGCGCGCTCGACACGCTTACCAAGTCAGATTGCGGCGATGCCCTTGCATCCTCAACCCAAACCGCGCACGCGCCCTCCAAGGGGTCCCACGCCACCGTGTCGCCAGAAGGTGACCTTTGCACCTTCGACACGCAACGAGCCTACGGCGAGCGCCATGACCTCCTTCCATCGTCCCTTTTAGGAGATATCCTTGGGACAATACTTACAGCAAAATACCACTTGTCTCCCGGACTTTGCAGCGGTTCTGCAGGAGTACGCAGAGAAGCTTCGACCAGCTGGCATTTGCCTTACCTGCACTCAGACCCCACATGATCGACTCAGTAGGGTAGCCATTAGAGCCGAACCTGACACATGGGGTCGGCGGCCCATGCCCCTTACACCACCGCGAACGCAAGCTCCCCACCATGAAGTGAACAGCTGTTTTGTGTGGATATGCAGCAAGAAGTTCCTAGCAATCATTGACCTTGGCGCTACCCACACTACGGTAACACTTCAAGTTCTGCAAGCGGTCGAATGGCATCGCAGGATTCAACCAACAACGAAGGTGTTCAGGACTGCATCCGATGGCATGGATGCAGGGCATGGTGTCGTGGATGATCTTCCCCTACATGTGGGCCTCGTCCATGAAGTTGTACAAGTGCAGGTCACGGTGGCCCGCACCTAGGATGTCCTGCTGGGAACAGATGATCTCATTCCCTGACAAGCGGGTTTGTTCTATACGGAGGGAGTCATGCAGTTGACATCATCGGGGTATACCATATGCGCAGCTCTGATCGTGGGACCAAGGACGTCAATGACCACGAAGTTTGGCCACCCCTTCTCCTTGGAGGAATCCCGCGCTGAAGACCACGCTGCAAAGAATTCTATCCTGGCATTTCCGAAGCACGATGTCCCGCCCGTTATGTCATCACAAGCCGGGGAGGAATAGATGATGGATCGCATGCCCACACCAAAGCAGCCGTGCCCTGAACGAGCACAAGCCGCTCCGACGGATGATCGACCACAGCTTCCGATGGGACCGATACCCAGACCGTCGGCGACATCCCCAACATGGCTGTTCCTCCCCATGACCAACAGCCACCCCAGTGACCACAGCCGGGCACCAATCACCTCCACTCATCATGGGACTCTTAATGCCTCCGACTGCTCTCTTGTGGAGGTGACCACGCCACCAACGATTCCAAACAATCTTGCCAAGGAGGAGGAGCGCAAAGGAAAAATACTGGTGTGTGACAGCGAGATTGCCCTCTGTGAAGATGTCAACTCAGATGATTCAGATGAAGAACCAATGAGTGACGTTGGCTGGCTTCGCCTCGATGACGAGCCACATCCACGTCAGTCGAAAGCGCTTACCATCTCACCATGCGGATCCCGCGATTTCAACTTGCAGGTCTATGACTGTTGGGGTCCAGACCCTGATCTTGGAGCCGGTCTGGTGGGAGACGAAGAGCCACCAATACCCACGGTCCCACATTCCCAACGATGGAACCACATGCTCCACGAGCGCTTGATAGAGGAACAGAAACAAGAAGTCAAAGAGCTCCTCACGTACCACAAAGAAGTATTTGCAGGCAAGTCAACGGAGATCGGGGCAGTCGACACTGTCCATGTCATTGACACGGGAAACGCGCCTGCACATAAGCAGAAGGCTCGATGTCTGCTACAGGACCAGGAGGACATCATCAACGAATGCCTGCGTTAACTCAAGGAACAATGTGTGATTGTTGAAGTGGAAAGCCCGTGACGCTCCAATCTAGTGATTGTGGGGAAACCAGATGGCACAAAGCGGTTCTATGTTGACTTCCATGACCTTAACAAAGTCACTGCTGAAGATGCATATCCCATGCCACTCATTGTCGATATCCAAGAACGCCATCGCGGGAAGAGTTGGTTTGCCAAACTCGACGTCAAATCTGCCTTTCATACCATTCATATGGATCGCAATTTTATGCTGAAGACGGTCTTCATCACTCCGGACGGGCTATATGCCTTCACCCGTATGCCCTTTGGGCTACGCAACACGAGTTCTATGTTTCAACGCGTGCTGGATCAAGTGCTACGCGATGTTCCCAACGCATGCTGTTACATGGATGACATCATGGTTGCTTCGTTTAGCTTCCAAGAGCTAATGGATTCACTTGATGCTGTGTTTTCGGCCCTACGCTCAGCGAACCTTCGTTTCATGGCCGCCAAATGCGTCATCGGGGCGGATAGCATGGAGTTCCTGGGATTGAACATCAGTGCACAAGGAATATCTACGGACCAAGACAAGATTGCGGCCATCCGTGACTGTAAGCGCTCAATTACATCATCCCAGGTCAAGATCTTCCTGGGGTTCGTCAGTTTCTACCGCAAGTTTGTCCGTGACCATGCGAAGATTGTTCGTCCATTGCAACGCCTTACCCACCAAGATGAACCATTCGAATGGACTGAGGCCTGTCAGCTCGCATGGGTCGAGATGAAGTATCGCATCATCACGGTCCCGACGCTATAATTTCCAAACTTCAACCTGCCATTCGTCATCACAACGGACTTCTCACAAGAGGGTATTGGGGCTATCCTGTCTCAATGTGGAGACGACGGCATGATGTGGGTGGTCTGATATGGCAGCCGTGCGCTCAATGATGTGGAGGCTAAGTACCCTCTGGTGAAGGGAGAATGTCTGGCGGTTCTGTGGGCCATCCAGTTCTATAGAGATTACGTCAAGAACGGAAAACCCTTCACCATCATCACAGATCATCAGGCCCTCCAATGGATGCTCACAACGTAGAACCACGAGGGAATCCCGGGCAAATGGGCCCTACTTCTCCAAGGATACAACCTCATGATCAAATACCAACCAGCGCTTGCGAATCGCAACGCAGATGCTCTTAGCGCATTACCACGTGACGGATGGAAGGACCGCAGCTCCCACAAAACACCATCATACGGAGGTGGTCCACCTCCGCCTTAGCCCCCTTCCGGAAAGGCTGTTCTGATTCATGGTCAAGACCGCGATCTCACCAGTGAGGAATACCGCTGGGCGTACCCTCTTGACGGCTTCCCTCAAAATGATCATGACGTGGGCCACATCAATGTGTGATGCAGGACCGACCTCTTCAAGGATGCGCCTGGATGGACGCACAAGGAATGCGGGGATTGGCTTCGCCACATGCGGCGCGATCCTGCTCCCGCACCCACGGCGCGCACCCCGCCGGTTGTGGCACCGACGCCAACGAGTGCGGTCCGTTCATCAGTGGCGGACGCCATCCGACAATTCTTCAATCGAACTCATCTCGCACTGCCTAGACTGGACGTCCTTACACAACTGGAGACCTTGTTTGAATAGATCAACGCTGCGCTGGCATCATCCGGCTGGAGAGTCAACTGTTGGCTTGAATCGCCATGTCACCGCATGATGAGGGATCATGTTGATGGAACTCGGCGGACTGTCCATGAGATCATCGACGCAGGAGCCCTTGCATGGCAACCCATGACGATGTGCCGCCAACCGTTGCCGGACTACACCTTTATGGTAATCTCATGCTCGGTCAGGATCGCCGACGTGAAACTCGTCGCTATCGTGGATACCGGGACTATGCATACCACCGTCGCCATGCGTGTCATCCGACGGTTTAACTGGTCGAACCTCGTCCGAGCTGTCGACCTCTGCTTCGGCACCGCGGGAGGAGAGATCACCCAATCCGAGGGTCAAATCGATTTATTTCCCCTTCAGGTCGGAAATATCCACCGGAACTTGCTGGTCCAAGTGTGTGAAACCTCCACGCACGATGTCCTCTTTGCGAACGACTGGTTAACGGCATGCGACGTGATAATTTTTCTCGGGGGAAAATGCATGACGTTGCACGACAATGACGGGATGCCATCATATGTCCCGCTTCAGTTTGAAGCAACGGAAGTGCCACCTCAACGGAATGCTCGATTGCTGACGGGGCAGACCTTCCCCACCAGCCGCCCAGTACATGCGGGCAATCAATATACCGGCACACGCTTCATGAGACTAGTCGCTGACGCACCGGCATCGTCCACGGACAGCAGCGACTCTCCGGAGGATCATGCACCATACCCGACAGATGTGCATGCTCGCATCGTGCAATGCATGCAGGCAACGGTGGGAGCTTCGGAAGGCATCATCCGCTTAGGAGAAGGCGTCTCCACGCGATCGGCGAGGATTCGAGGTGACCCTCCAACACATCAACGCGACCTGGAACCTGACATGCCCCTCGCCCTCCGACGGCCACGGCGGCACGCCCATCCCGCCCGGCCGCCCCGGATCGCCCGGGCACCCTCTCGTGGACCCCAACGGCAACCCTCAAAATCTTGTTCACGCAGTTCACACCGTTTGCACAGTCGACGATCCACGATGGAGACAGGCATAGCTCTCAATGTTCTGGAACATACTTCTCACGCGACTGCTACAGGAGAACGACGACGTAAGAACACTACCAACGCCACGCCGAAGATGGCCCACACTGGCTGGGCACGGTACGAGCACAAACTCGCTGAAAGCGCAATGCACACAGATGCTGCTCCTGAGTTCAAGGCCCGCGCGCTCGCAGCTTTTCTCACTATGGCTGAAGTGGAAGATCTTCTCCATGCCTTGCGCATGGACGATCACTGTCCGCCACCTCCACCTTCACCGGAAGTACCTGACCCCCACTGCAATGAGGCGCTGTGGCAAGCATTCCCACTTCACATCACCCAGAATCAAGCATGGGTGGGAAGAGTGGAGAGAATCTGGGAACAGCACAGGACATGGGTGAGGACGTACGTGGATCATGTGCGCAGTTCTGCCGCCAACCTGGCTCAAGTTAGGACCGCCCTCTCTACGTGCGAATCTGCCCGCACAGACAGACAGCGGCGTATCCAGGAGTAAGAAACACGAGTAGCAGCCATCCAAGCGAGGCTTCAGGAGGTGCAACGCCTGCAAGATGAGTGGAACGAGGCTGTTGAAAGAGGGGATGAGCCACACGCAGTAGATGGGCAACGTCTCATTGACCAACGTGCAAAACTGGGCCGAACCCTCCGTGCGACACGTGCAGAGGTGGTTCGCTTAACTTCAAGGCTGTAGCAGCTCAAGGCGCAGCTTTCCGATCTGCAGCAGCTGCGAACTGAGTGTGAGGATGAATGGGCACCCGACCGTGCAAGATTGCAGGACATGTCGTAGCAGCGGGCGAGGGTTCTGGCCCTCCAAGAGGACGTCTCCCAGCAATACCGTACCATCTGCACGTTGTTTGATCAGGCCAAGCAGCTCATCGATGAGCGCAAACGGTACCTACAACAACAGTTAACCCGTGATGCGACCCGCATATTCATCACAGGTGCTGTACACAGGCTGAGGGACGAGTGGGAGGAGTATCTCGAGGAGTTGCGGCACCTATACCCGCTGGACTTTTCCACTGATGCCGGACCGGTAGCCTTCTGCTGCTTCCTGCAGTGGACCATGACCTCCAACCATCCAGAACGCACCCAACCCAACCTCCTTCCATTCCTGACAAGGAGTTTTATTCTGCATCATCAAGACTTCCCCCGCTTCCTTTACCCCCTCGACTTCTCTCTCGGTCACGGAGCGCGAGCCTTCCGTTGCTTCCTCGACTGGACGGTGCAGCATCGCCAGCGGGGTCCCCTCCCTCCAAACCTGCATTCCTTTGCTCGCCGTGGAATCATGTTGCGGGCGTCCTACCGCCATGTGGAAGCGGATCAGCACGATCATGCGGGTCTCACACGTATCTTCTCGATGCGGACGGTCGATCCTCGTGATGGGATGGTGCTAATGGTGTTCATGTGCTGGCTTCACGACCAGCGGCTCGGTTCCCCCTCTTCGGCGTCCAATTCAAGCACCAGCAGTGAGGAATCGCCCGTGACCGTGAGGAGCTCTCCTCTGCTGACCAACCACCATCGACTGCCGTCCCGCCCTCGGCGTCCGTCCCTCCTCCCTCGCCGTCCACCCAGGTGGTGGGCGGCGCGGGTCCGACGCGCCCTCGGCCCGCACCATCCACGGATGCAACGGACACGTCTCCACCAACGGCGTCGCTTCCTGTGGATCAGCTACCCTCTTCTCTTGCTTCCCCCCCACCCCCCATCATTTCCTCACCGATGCGAGACTCTCGTCGTGCTTCGAGTCTTTGGTCCTCTTCCTCGCCTCCCCTCTCCTCCCTCTTCCCCTACTGCTCCAGTGCCATCGGCATCCTAGGCCGCAGCACTGCCGATGAACCATCCACCGTCCCGAGACGGAGCGGGAGTTGCACCAACCTCCTCTCCTCCCACGGAATCGCCCGCCGCGTCGGGGGCGATGCCAACTCCTGTGGATGATCCACCTGCCATCCCCAAGTCTGCGCCTGCAGGAGTCCACCCCACCAGGGCAAGCACGCCAGCCGCTGATGCAGCACCTGCCATGCCTCCAACTACCACGTGGCGCACTTCATCCCGCATCCGGCATCCAGCCACAATGAACTCCACAGGCACGACAGACCCAGCCATCACGCGCAGTTCCTCCGGGCGCACACGGACTGACGCCCTCCCACCAGGGGCGGGTGATGAGCAGCATGAGGCTGAGTCTGCTGGTGGAAGAGCACCTCTGCCACCAGAGTCATTTGAGGAACTGCGGCGTCGCTTCCTTGCCCTGGCGCCTGGAGGCGACCTCGAGCACTGGCAGCAGGAGCCTGCCGTCAAAACGTACGAGTGGTCCGATTGGGCACGAGCCCAAATCCCATCTGGTGGCCGCACCATGGTGGAAACATACCCGGATATCCACATCCGCTCCGATGCCAAGGCCACACTCGACAAGTACGTGTGGTTACAGGGGCAACTTTGGAGGTGTGAAGATGACGCATACCCACTGCGTTGTTGCACACCAGTACCATTGCGGGACAACTGATCATACAATAGCATGACCGCATGCACGCACGATCCGCCACCATATATGAGACTCTCGTCCCACAGGTCTACTAGGTGGGATTAAAGAAGCAGATTGGGGAGGTCATCGCAACATGTGGAACCTACATCTGCCATCACCCTTGCCGACGGATCCACCAGCCCTGTTTTGTGTGCGCCCACCTCGGCGCACCAATAGAGAGGGTTGTGATTGACTTCCATGGCCCCCTTCGCGTCATCCAACGCAAGAACATGTACTGGATCCTCGTCATCGACCACATGACCAAGTGGTCATGGCTCGGGCGGTCCCCAAGGCTGACGCAGCACACGCCGCAGCGTTCCTGACGGAAGAGGTCATCTATCGAGGAGGTGGCTACAAAATCATCCAATGCGACAATGGCTCACACTTTGCAGGGACGTTCGCAGAGATGGCGGCCTACTTCAACATTCAGATTGAGAATGGGGCCCCATATCGGGGGGCCCCAAGGTCAGGTCAAATATTCATGGAAAAATCACGCTGACCATCCGGAAGCTGTCGGATGACAACGGACCTTGGGACAAGCAGCTGGAAGACTTCGTTTTCGAATACAACATCACACCTCATTCTTCAACCAGCTTCTCACCCTACATGCTACGCCATGGTCAGGAACATTGGACCATGGCTACCCTGTCCCTCATGCCTGATGCGCCAATGTCGCCGCGGGAAGACGGTGCGACGGTGGCTGATGAGGTGGAGTTCATGAAACAACGGGGTGCATGGCTTCAAAAATGACTCCAAGAGGCTCGCACTCGGGGGTCTGTCGCAGCACAGCGTGGGGTGGACCGTGCCAATGCCGGCCTCATGCTCGATGACTTCCAGGTGGGCGACGTTGTGCGGCCGAAGCGAGAGGATGTGGGTAAGGTGCGGCAAAACAAAGCGACATTCCTGGACCAATGTTACCAGGTTTGGACCATCGATGGGGTATATGTGTGGCTCGAGGGCCGCCACACCTCTAACATCGTGGTGAGACGAGAGCGACTTGAGAAGCTCCCTGTCCGTTGGCAGACCCTCGCGCCCGGACGCCACCCAGCCCGCAACAGTACCGATGATGACCTGGAAGAGGTGGCGGCTAAGTTTGTAGGGATGCCCCAGTCTCCGCATCGCCCACACCGCCCTCCCCCACACATCACCATAGCTGCCGTACCCGTGCTCGACACGCCTGCCTCTTTGGCCGGGGGGACCCAGCTTGTTTCGTCGGGTATTGGGATGCCTCCCCCGGCACGACAGGACAAGGAGGTACACGAACAAGGAGCTGGAGCGAGTGCAGGACCACAACAACAAGGAGCAGCAAGAGAGGGCAGTAGAGTAAGGGGCAAAACATGCTGCGGCGGAGATGGAGGGCATCACCAGGAAGCGACGTTGGACAGGGAAAGAAATACTCCCTATCCGGCGGCCCAGGACCACTGAGGAGGTGCCATCAGGGATTGAAACACAAGTCCGGCAACGATCGCCTCCCCGCGGTGCCATGCCAAACGCGGTGCCTGAGGCCCCGGGACAGCTAGTGTTGGACTCAAAGAAGGCACACCAGAGTCTTGGTGCAACACTTGGTGCAACAATGACAGCCACGCGACAAAGGCGGGCGTAGCGGCCACACGCTGGGACTCTCCCACGTACGACGGATCATCAAGCTGCATCGACGGAAGTAGACACTCAACATAGCCTGGGCTTATTACTATTGGCCGTGACGTTATTAGGAGTGCGCCCCGGGAAACTCCAGCAGCAGAGACAGCAGGTGCTGCCTCTTGCGGTAGCTACACCCGGCACGGCGCCCGCAGTGCCAATGCCACCAGCAGCAGCAGCAGAGCAGCGGGAACGGGATATGCTACATCTTGCGACAGCTGTAGCCGGCGCTACGTCCCAGGCAGAGGCGCAACCAGTACCAGCAGCAGAGCAGCGGGATCAGGAGGTGCTACCTCGTGCGGCTGCTGCAGCCGGCGCTGCGCCGGAGGCGTAAGCGCCACCAGTAGCAACAGCAGAGCAGCGGGATCAGGAAGTGCTGCCTCTTGCGGCAGCTGCACCAGGCGCGGCGCCCGGAGCGCCAGCACTACCACCAGCAGCAGCAGAGCAGCGGGAATAGGAGGTGTTGCCTCTTACGGCAGCTGCACCAGGCGCGGCGCCAGGAGTGCCAACGCTACCAGTAGCAGCAACAGAGCAGCGGGAACAGGAGGTATTGCCTCTTGAAGGAGCTGCACCCGGCGCAGCGCCCGGAGTTCCAACGCCACCAGCAGCAGCAGCACAACAGTGGGAACAGGAGGTGTTGCCTCTTGCGGCAGCTACACCAGGCGCGGCGCCAGAAGTGCCAGCGCCACCAACAGTAGTAGCAGAGCAGTGGGAACAGGAGGTGCTGCCTCTTGTAGCAGCTGCACCCGGCGTGGCGCCCGAAGTGCCACCGCCACCAGCAGCAGCAGCAGAGCAGCGAGAATAGGATGTGCTGCCTCTTGCAGTGGCTACACCCGGCGCGGTGCCTGGAGCGCCAGCGCCACCGGCAGCAGCGGTAGAGTAGCGGGAACAGGAGGTGCTGCCTCTTGCAGCAGCTGCACCCGGCGCAGCGCCAGGAGCACCAACGCCACCAGCAGCAACAGCAGAGCAGTGGGAACAGGAGGTGCTGCCTCTTGCAGCAGCTGCACCCGGCGCGGCGCCCTGAGCGCTATCGCCACCAGCAGCAGCATCAGAACGGAAGAGAAAGGGGGCGCTGCCTCTTGCGGCGACTGTTCCCGGCGCGGCACCTCAGACGCAAGCACCACCAGCAATAGCAGAGGAGCAGCCGGAGGAGCAATGGAAGAAGAAACGAAAAGGGCCCTGGGGGACTTGTATGGGAGAAACGAAGCAATGAAGAGAGGCGGAGAAACAAGGAGAGGAAAGGGAGCCTCCACCGGCACAGGAAGAGTAGTACAGTTTGCTCCACGCCCCTCCTTCAAGATGGGAGCCACTTCCCCCTGATGACAGGTCCCTGTGGCCAACCAGTTCTCGGCTGGAAGTGCCAGCAGGGTCAGAACAACGGGTACCAGCGCAAAGAGAGGAGGAGCGTCGGCACAGAGAACTTGAATTAAGCATTGAGGCGAACAATCAGGATGAAGAAGAAGGAGAGGAACAGATGGCTCCGCAACTCTGTGCAACGTGGAAACACCTGGTTGCCGCCTGGGGAGAGGTGGTGTGCGAGGGATGCAAGGCCAGCCTCTATTTGGCATGTTGCGACTTAGACCTCGATATCCTGCACAACATCAAGATATGTGAGGTCTGCGTAGCGAGTCTGAAGGAGAACATGGGAATAGACAGTGAGGAGGAACTGCAAAAGGAAAGGGAGGAGGAGAGGGCTCGCACGGGCATCGGGGCTGCAGCCGGGAGATCTTATGGGCCGCAAGACGAAAAGGAGCCATGCGGTAACTGTGTAGAGCCGATGGATGCCACCACTTTTTTCCGCTACTACGTGTGTAGACATCCTGTGCATGCAGCTTGCCAGGACCCAAAGATAAGGATGCGCCGGAAGGTGATAGGGTGCAAGAAGTCCACATCTCTCATGCTGGCAAAAGCGGACAAAGAGGACAGGAGGAAGAACAGGCCTGTACCCAAGCGGTGGATTGAGAGGTGCGAAACCTGCGGTGCGCCACACAACCGCACGGAATCCAGCTGGTGCTATGAATGTAAAGCACCTCTCCACCGGAAGTGTGGGACGGAGATTCCAGGGTTGGGACAGCATTGCAAGGGCTGCATCCGGAGGCTAGTGGAAGAAGAGCAGGAGATAGGCAAAGAGGGTGGACAGGCTGCTGGACCAAGTGCGCCTGGGGTAGATGAGAAAGAGGAGTTCGGAAAGTACAAACGGCCGGTGAGGACGCAAAAGAAGCGTTGCTTCAATTGCAGGGTGGCCCTCCATTACATCTGTGGGGAGGAGGAGCTGCTGCAACTGAAAGCAGTGCATGTCTGTCCGGCCTGTACTCTGGAACTGAAAGGGAGAATGCAGAAGGAGAGAGAGAAGCATGAAAGGAAAGGTCAGCAAGCAGCGGATGTGGAGTGGCGCGTGCACTGCACGGAGCGTGGCAATTACAGCGCTACTGAGTGGTGCGAAGGATGCAACTAGCCGCTCCACCGGCCATGTGGGCAGATGCTGCCAGGGGTGGGACATCACTGCGACAAATGAGTGGCAAAGCTGTGACTCCTCGAGGCCCGGGAAGGGGATCAAAAGCGGCAGAGAGAAGAAGGCCATCAGGGCACGGGAGATACGGCAGTACCACGCTCGTATGCAGATTCCCACCCAGTGGAACAACTCTACCGCAATGCGGTGGCATTGCCTGGACAGGAGGGAGTGGTGGCTCGGAAGGCGGTCTTGGCCATGAGGGCGCTAGGGAACAGGGATGTTTCCGAGGAAAGGAGGAAGGTGCTGGCGATGGTAAATGAGGTACTGGCGGTGACGCCTCAATGGTGCCTCTTGAGAGACCAGCCGCCACTGGCAGCACCAAGGTCACCAGCTCCACAGGAACCAAACTTGCAACCCCACTCCCTTCCACCTCCGGCGGATGATCGACCTACCCGGCGCCCGGACAAATCAAGTGCACCAAGGAGGATGCACCAGGGATGGGGAGTTGAGGCTGGAGAAGATGCGAGGACACCTGGGTGCCCCAGGACAACGGGACGCCCTGGGGCTCCGGTTGATCATGCCCGGCACGTCGATGGGACCACCCCATGACCCTGGGAAGGCAACAGAGGAAAAGAGGGACAGAAAGGGACCCCCAATGTGTGATGCTTTAGTGCCAAAGTGTGACGCTCTAGTGCTAAAGTGTGACGCTCTAGTGCCAAAGTGTGACGCTCTAGTGCCAAAGTGCGACATTCTAGTGCCAAAGTGTGACGGTCTAGTGCCAAAGTGTGATGCTCTAGTGCCAAAGTGTGGAGCTCTAGTGTCAAAGTGTGAAGCTCTAGTGCCAAAGTATGACGCTCTAGTGCCAAAGTGTGACACTCTGGTGCCAATTTGTGACGTTCTAGTGCCAAAGTGTGACGCTCTAGTGCCCAAGTGTGATACTCTAGTGCCAAAGTGTGACTCTCTAGTGTAAACGTGTGACTCTCTAGTGCCAAAGTGTGACGCTCTAGTGCCAAAGAGTGACGTTGTAGTGCCAAAGTGTGATGCTCTAGAGCGAAAGTGTGACTCTCTAGTGTGAAAGTGTGACGCTCTAGTGCCAAAGTGTGACGCTCTAGTGCCAAAATGTGACGCTCTAGTGCCAAAGTTTGATGCTCTACTGCCAAATTGTGACACTCTAGTGTCCAATTGTGACGCTATAGTGCCAAAGTGTGAAGCTCTAGTACCAAAGTGTGACGCTCTAGTGGCAAAGTATGATGCTCTAGTGCCAAAGTATGATGCTCTAGTGCCGAAGTGTGACGCTCTTGTGCCGAAGTGTGACGCTCTACTGCCAAAGTGTGACGCTCTTGTGCCAAAGTGTGACGCTCGAGTGCCAAAGTGTAATGCTCTAGTGCCAAAGTGAGAAGCACTAGTACCAAAGTGTGACGCTCTAGTGCCAAAGTTTGATGCTGTAGTGCAAAAGTGTGATGCTCTAGTGCCAAAGTGTGACGCACTAGTGCCAAAGTGTGGAGCTCTAGTGCAAAAGTGTAAACCTCTAGTACCAAAGTGTGAAGCTCTAGTGCCAAAGTGTGACGCTCTAGTGCCAGAGGGTGGCGCTCTAGTGCCAAAGTGTGACGCGCTAGTGCCAAAGTGTGACGCTCTAGTGCCAAAGTGTGACACTCTAGTGCTAATGTGTGAAGCTCTAGTGCCAAAGTGTGGTACTCTACTACCAAAGTGTGACGGTCTAGTGCCAAAGGGTGAGGCTCTAGTGCCAAAGTATGACGCTCCAGTGCCAAAGTGTTACGCTCTAGTGCCAAAGTGTGATACTCTAGTGCCACAGTGTGAAACTCTAGTGCCAAAGTATGAAGCTCTAGTGCCAAAGTGTGACGCTCTAGTGCCAATGTGTGAATTTCTAGTGCCAAAGTGTGACGCTCTAGTGCCAATGTGTGACGCTCTAGTGCGAAAGTGTGACGCTCTAGTGCCAAAGTGTGATGCTCTAGTGCCAAAGTGTGATGCTCTAGTGCGAAAGTGTGAAGCTCTAGTGCCAAAGTGTGACGCTCTAGTGCTTAATTGTGACGCTTTAGTGCCAAAGTGTGAAGCTCTAGTACCACAGTGTGAAGCTCAAGTGCCAAAGTGTGACGCTCTAGTGCCAACGTGTGACGCTCTAGTGCAAAAGTGTGACACTCTAGTGCCAAAGTATGAATCTCTAGTGCCAAAGTGTGAAGCTCTAGTGCCAAAGTGTGAAGCTCTAGTGCCAAAGTGTGGAGCTCTAGTGCCAAAGTGTGACGCTCTAGTGCCAATGTGTGATGCTCTAGTGCCAAAGTGTGACGCCCTAGTACTAAAGTTTGACGCTCTAGTGCCAAAGGGTGACGCTCTAGTGCCAAAGTGTGACGTTCTAGTGCCAAAGTGTGACGCTCTAGTGCCAAAGAGTGATGCTCCAGTGCCAAAGTGTGGAGCTCTAGTGCCAAAGTGTGACACTCTAGTGCCAAAGTATGATGCTCTATTGCCAAAGTGTGACGCTCTAGTGCCAATTTGAGACGTTCTAGTGCCAACGTGTGACGCTCTAGTGCCAAAGTGTTATACTCTAGTGCCTAAGTGTGACTCTCTAGTGTAAAAATGAGACACTCTTGTGCCAAAGTGTGATGCTCCAGTGCCAAAGTGTGACGCTCTAGTTCCAAAGTGTGACGCTCTAGTGCCAAAGTGTGACGCTCTAGTGCCAAATTGTGACGCTCTAGTGCCAAATTGTGAAGCTCTAATGCCAGAGTGTGAAGCTCTTGTGCCAGAGTGTGATGCTCTATTGCCAAAGTTTTTTCATTAAACTGTGGAAGACAATCTTCACGTCATGATCAGCAATAAGCAATTGACGAGTTGCAATGAAGCTTCCACGCAGTTTGGAGAGACGAACATCAAGGAGGTCAATGAGCGGATAAGGAGCAAGCAGGATACAGTGCTCAGGCATGAATACTGAATTGCTGGATGATGGCAAGATGATGAAGTGAGCACAAGGTCGTGGGGGCAGTGCTGAGGCGCGGGCTGAAAAGCCGCAGCGCTGAGGCACGGGCCGACAGAAGGTCAGGGCCACAGCGTCAAAGAGCGGGCCGAGATGCAAGTCACGACTGCAGGGAGGAAGCTGATGCAGAAGGCCTGGGTGCAGCACCAATTGGTGCGGGCACGGGAAGGAGAGATGCCGCAGCACCCGAGGCGCGGGCGATGAGCTGCAGCGCCGAGGTGCGGGCTGACGAGCGATGAAGCTGATGATGATGAGGAGTGGGTGCAGTGCTGTTAGCACGGGCACGAAGGACAGTTTGCCGCAGCCAGGAATGGCGGGCAGGAGTTGAAAAGAGCAACGGAGAGGAATGCCGCAGCCTCAAGTGCGGGCTGAGAACGAAACTGAACGATGGTTGATAATAAGCATTGGCAAGAAGTACAAGACATAGTGAGAGTAAATATAGTCCTAAGTTCTACCCTAGACTATGGTGGACGGAACGAGAGGTGCAGCCTGACTCGCTTGGCTGCTGTTGCTTCTGCTGGGCTGCGAGCCCCAAAACGGCTCAGTGCAGGTTCCAGGTGCGTGCGGGTGGAGCTCCAGCCTTGGCGCGGCATTTTGGCGGTGCATCGATACGTTGTCGCGGTGTGGGTACCGAGGCGCGACTTCCGTTGGGGTTTGCCACCACAACCTGTTACCGGTCGCTTGCCCTGGCCGGTCGTTCTCGCGCGTTGGCCGTTGGCCGGACAGAATCTCCGGGAATGTTGGAGTTGCTCGAGCGGAGGCTTGAGCCTGGTTCGTTCGGTTTTACAGCCTTTTATTGGTTTGCCCACGTCACGGTCTCGTGTGGGAATTTTGGAAATCTTCCTCGGAAGTGTGACTTGATGGCAGTGACTCTGAATTCTGACAAGTGTGACGCTCTAGTGTCAAAGTGTGATGCTATCGTGCCAAAGTGTGACGCTCTAGTGCCAAAGTGTGACACTCTAGTGCCAAAGTGTGACGCTCTAGTGCCAAAGTGAGCAGCTCTAGTGCCAAAGTGTGACGCTCTAGTGCCAAAGTGTGATGCTCTAGTGCAAAAGTGTGGAGCCATAGTGCCAAAGTGTGAAACTCTAGTGCCAAAGTGTGACACTCTAGTGCCAAATTGTGACGCTCTAGTGCCAAAGTGAGAAGCTCTAGTGCCAAAGTGTGACGCTCTAGTGCCAAAGTGTGACGCTCTAGTGCCAAAGTGTGA
>SZWC01035209.1:0-14356 GCA_023375785.1 Penium margaritaceum | reverse complement strand
GGGGGGGAGGGGAGGAAGGGAGAGAGACGTCGGATCAGCCCCCTCCCCAAAATGCAGAAAGTGTGTTGGATGGATGTATTGGAGAGTGAACTATGCAGAGTATGCAAGAGCTTGAAACAATGTACACTGGTGAACATCATATGCTATGATTCTTGTGTGGTTTTCACAAAAAAACCTTTCAGAGTTGGACACACCCGTCTAAGATGTCGACGAATGAAGAGCACCTGGAGGAGCTACAGATTAGGTACCCTCCCCTCCCCGGCAGCCCTGTTGTACCGGCGGAGTGTATTATGATGTGTATCCGGCGCAACTATCGTAACGCGCATAAGTGCACAATACAATACATCCCACATAGTGCTTCTTTGACACTTCTCTTGGTATGCATTATTCGTGGATTATTCTAAACCTCTCCTATATACACAATCAGATACATTTGCCCAATGCATTTTTGGATTGGGGGAAGGGGTGGAGATGTCGGATCAGTGCCCCTTCCCTGCCCCCCGCCCCACAAAAGTATAAATTGTATTGATTGATGTACAGGAGAATGAACAATGCTCAGTATGCAAGAGACTGAAGCAGTGTACGCATGTGAACATCAGACAGTATGACCTCCATATGGATTTCAGTCCATCAATACAAACGAATTGATGGACAATGTCTGCTCAACATAGGGAACTCTGTCCGATGTTCTTATTTTGCATACTACCGTTGCTAACGGTTGTCATTTTGTTCAAACAGGAGGATAACGTTTTAATCCTCAATGGTCTAAAAGGCAGCAGGAACATGAGAACTTTCATTTCACGAGCGACGGTAAACCTATCACTCGAGTTCCGTCAGCACTCCCCTCTCTCCCTCCCCAAATGTCTAGGGGGAGTGTGTTTTATAGTGTACCAAAAAGTATACATATTGTACCATTTATCCGCCTTCGCTTCTTTGACCATTCTCTCGATGTAAAGTATCAGTCTATCGTTTGAGACCGCTCTTTATCATGTTAAGTTCTCCCAACTTCCTAGCCTCTACATTGTGCATAAGGGTTGTGATGTGAGGTACAACATCCACAAAACACAATCCGGAAAATTGTTGAAGAAGAGCATTTCGTTCTGTCACTTATTGCTAGAAAATGGCACCTGGTATGCCTTCATTCAAAAAGTGATGACCATAATTAAGATTTGATGTCGATCAGTGTGAGCAAGTACAGCTACAATCGGTAGAGTCCGAGAAAAGTAAAATTTGATGGAATAGCAAAAAGCATAACAGATAAATAGGTCCCTTACTTAAAACATCAAGATTTGTGCTAACTATGCAACGATCTTGATAGGTCCATTTTCTCTTGGCCAGTGAGAAGAAGAATATATTCCAGAATAACATACATTCCCGCGTCCTTCTGGTTGAATGTCCGGTCTTTGACGTGACTCTTTACACCCTCAAAGTAGAAGTGTAGAGCATAGTACATCATACACCACATGTTTTAAATGCTGTGTTAAACCATGTTTCATGCTATTTGGAATTTTAGTTCGTTTAAGAAAGTTCCACGATCCTTCATCCCAGGCCAAATACATAGATAGTTTTGTGCTCCTTTTATATGAATGTCATCAAAAGCTTTTACCACACTTCCTTGAAGATTCTTCGCACCTTCCTCCATGTATGCAATGGAGTTGTACACAATTACAATATTGTATTTTTTGGGGTGATTGGTCATCAATGTAACACTCAACGACAACATTTCACCAATGGATATTAGCATCATAAATCAACGCAATCAATGACTATGCTTGACTTCTAGAAAGCTAAGGCATATCTTGTGTGACTGCTAGAAACGGAAACAATAGGCTAAAAGGGGAATATGTTAAAGAGAGGGAAAATGAGGAGTCGGAAAACAGCAAAGGGAAAGAGTAGACGACGGATGTTTGATCCAATCGAAAAAAACAACAACGAACGATAGCCCATTTGAGTGGATGACATGACCGCAGACAAGGGATTTCAAGATTGCAAGGTTCAACGCAGGGTACTAGGATGTCCAACTGGTGATACTACTATGGGTGCAAATGAGGGATAGTGAAAGTCGCAGAATTGTAGAGACGCTACTGGTTCAAAGAGCTTCGTACGATTTTGCACGCAACGACATGGTCTAGAGTCTGCGTTAACAAACCAAACCAAGAGAGTTTGAATAAAACACTTTCGACGGCTGACTAAAGATCCATCAACTTCACAAACCTCTCCGATTTCAAATTGGAGATGTGCACGACGTAACACTCTGGAGATATTTCCCAATGACTGACCACAAAATCATCCTCATGCAAGATCACAAATGACCAATGAGCTCACCCCTAAAAAACTGTGGATCGACAACTGCATTGGGAAGTGAACATATCAGTGGACATGGCCTTCTAACAAATAGTAGTACATACCGTACTGAACTATGAATTCGCCGGGATTTTCAACTCCTTTTTTGTGTTACATAAATTCACCCAAAAACATGCACTTTTTTGTTTCTTAGGTGGTCGCCCAAGACAGAAAGCTGGGATATCAAGAGCACCTGAATTCGCCAGGCATGTCATCTCCGCTTCGTGAATAAGGCCAGATCCCGTCGCACGTCTTAAAAAATTGGAGATTAGGCTGATGTCAAGCGATCGCAAGCCACAAATGTACTGCTTAAAGAGCTGACGTGGCAGAGAGAGGCAAAATTCACGGTCGGGCGTAGTTGACCTGCCCCATTACAAACACATTTTCTTTGGCGTAGTAGAAATCTCTCAGGCCCAAATATAGGGACTGATTTGCCCGAACGACTATTAATTATTTATGAAACGCATGGGTGAATAAGAAGAATTAATTTATGGTTCAATACGTTAATACATATAATCTGTAATAACTAACACCTTATACAAGGAATGTGTGTATCGGCTCTAGTGCCATGGATTGATGCTGATGATTTCTTTCAAGTGTTTGCATATGGGAATACAATTTTTTATGCACCAATTTTCAAGTGCATGCAGTAAGGGTGATTAGCCATAACTCGTTCCGGAGGATTTTGCATCCCTTCTCAAGGAGCTTTAAGGAGTCTAATCAAATACCCTGAGAGTTACCCCCTCAACGGAACGTCAATCACAAGATAGACCTGAAGCTGGGCAGTAGACCAACGATGAGGAGGACATATCAGACGAGTGACCATGAGCTCACCAAACTAAGCAACCGGCTGGACGAGATGCACGATTAGGGGCTCATTAGGTCATCCACATTACCCTACATGACACATGTAATTCTTGTGAAAATAAAAGGCGAGATATGGATCTGGGTGCATATATGACCAATCACCCAACCCCTAAAACTGTGAATCAACAAGTGTATTGGGAAGTGAGCATATCAGTGAACATGGACTTCTAAGAAAAACTAGTGTGTGGTACATGTAATCCATAATAACCAACAACATAAACAATCAATGTTTATATAGACTCTGGTTTCATGAGTTGATATTGATGATCTCTGAAAAATGTTTGCATATAGGAATACAATTTTTGATACACCAGTTATCAAGTATATGAATTGAGGGTGATTAACCATAACTATCTGCATGGATTGTTGAGCATTGAAAAGCATCACCAGCAAGAACATCTACCATCTCTTGCAAGTAAGATAACGTTTTGACCAACTCCATGGGGCGAGAATTATCACCAAAATCGACCCACGCAGTGGCTATCATCACATTAGTGTATCTGATCAGGAAATCAAGAAGACAACATTCCACAGAAGATACGGGCAGTTCGAGTTCACGGTTTTGTCATATGGACTCATTAATGCCCCTGCAACATTTTATAGCCGTACCTCAACGACCTCATCATCATGTATCGCGACGGCATCTAGGTGCACAGCCGCACCCCGGAGGACATGTTCCAAAAGTTATCCACCCGTAGTGGACATCTCCAAAAAGTTATCGAGGTTTTACAAAGAGATGAATTCTACACATAACTTTTGGCGCATGACTTTGGTCATTGTTCGATCGAGTTTTTGGGCCGATGCCATATCATCGATGGCGGACAGATAACCATTTACTCAAAGAAAGAGGAGACGGTCGCTAATTGGCCAATGCCAACAAGCACTTGGGACATAAAGGTGTTTTTGGGATTGTGCAGCTACCATCTTTGTTTGCTAAAGAACTACACTCGGGTGTCAACACCTCCCTCTGATCTCACTCAAAACCACCAAGTGGAGTTGGGGAGATAGAAAACAAGAAGCTTTAAACTCCTTATACAAAATGCTTTGACCTTTGTGCAAGCCCCACAATTTGCAGATCCAAGAATAAACTATGCCATAGCCACTGACGAGTCCAATTGAGCAATTGGATCCGTTCTCCTCCAAGAAAACGGCAGTAGTCAACAAATGGTCGCATATATGTCCCAAAAACTGCGTGGAATGGAACTCGACTACATATTGTATGAAAAAAAATGCTTGTTTGTTTTGCATTTGTTCAAGACCTGGCGGTGTTATCTGGAATTCCAAAGATGCATCGTCTCCACCAACCACCATGCACTCAAGTTTCCCAATACTCAGCCAAATCGGAACTGTCAACGAACTCGATGGATGGAGTTCTTGGATTCAATCTTCAACTACAACATCAAGTACCATCCCAGATGAACAAATCTAGCGGGTGCTCTGATTCGACGAGCAGATTGATGGTTGAGATGAAAATGTTGCTCATCAAAGGCGACCGCACTTAGTGATGCTGTTCGCAGAGGTTTACTAGGACTTTGTTGGGAACAATAAGGCCAAGCTTTTATACGAAAAACACTACTAGTGGCGGCAATTCACTTGACAGTCGTCCTACCACCAAACAATGAGTTATGATAAATGCTATTGGAGGAATATCATGATGCAGTTCCAAATGGACACTTCGTCGCGGACAAAATGCTAAAGAAGATGGCAAAGTAATGCTGGTGGATGCGAACCGACGTGGCAACCTTTTGCCAAATTGTGGGACACCTGTCAGTGGGAAACATTTCATCACATAAGACCACCAGGACTACTCAAACCACTCCCTTTTTTGATAAAGCCATGGTTTGACATCAGCATAGACTTCATGACAGGGCTGCCTGTCACTGTGGAGGACTACGATCCATCCTCGTGGTGGTGGAATGATTTTGTAAACTGTCACATTTTATTCAAATGATGTCTGATGTCACTACAGAAAGAACAACGCGGTTGTTTACAAAACGGACTGTTTGGATACAAGGCGTGCCACACACCATCATAAGCAATAGAAGTCGTTGCTCCACTTGACGTTTTGGCACAAATTGATTACGTGTTATGTCTGATAGATCTAACTATCAACGACGTTCTATCGACAAAACGACGGGCAAACCAAGGGGACCAATGAGCCGCTAACAAAAGCTCCTCCGTACTTTGGACAAGCTGCACGGCACTGATTGGGCACCAACACTGGTGACCTCCAAAGTCACATACAACTTCACAACTTCCACCACAATTAGTAAAACTATGTTTGAGGTTGTTTACGTCAATCTTCCCACCGCATCGATAGCACTCGAATGCCAGAGCAATGTTCCATGGTAGATATCTACCATCGGAACTTCTCTGGCGTGTGGGAGGAAACATGCTCGACCCTCGCAAAGATGGAAGCAGCCATAAGGCAAGGAGTAGACCGACATCGCGACGATGACATGTTCAATGCTGGCGGTCGTGTACTACTCAACTGAGCAAACATCAAACTTCGTGGACGAGACATCTTCAAGCTCAAACCCCGATGGTTGGGCCCATTTGACATCAAAGGAATGCAATCTCCCGTCATTTTTCGACTTTGCCTACCAGTGAGTCTAGCGATCCATCTAGTCTTCAACGTCAACAAGCAAAATCACTAATGGGACCGCAATGAAAACTTTCTTGGCAAAGACATCCCTCCTCTACCTCCAATCCAAGTACACAAGGATACGGAGTATGTCATTGGAGACATCCTCGGACATTGACACTGTGGAAACATGGATGATTCTTTGGTCATGTTATGTGGATATGACGGCCTACATAATAATTGGCAGCCCTATGACAGCCTCCGCAAGGTCGATCATGTGATTGACATCTACTATAGGTGTCACTGGCCTACGTCGGCTAACGCGCCGGGATGCTGCGCCTAAAAGGGAGGGAAGTGTTACATCCCAAACGTACACAAGTTCCTAAACTCTATGAGTGAGCATTTCTGCCCTTACATTCATGGCTCAGTGCACACTGAACCTTAGGATTTTGACCCCATTCAGCTGAGGGAGTTTTGGCCACCTGCCCTGACCTCCAGTGTTTTGCTTGCAAAGGTTTTGACAACATCAACCACTGTCAAAAGGGGTCGAGAGGGGTATCACTAACTGTATCGATGATTTGACACTATTTGGTCGACTTCTCAACGGTGCTAGACTTGTCAGAAATTGCGCCTTTGTATTCTCTGATTCCCCCAACTACTTGCCAGAGTTCCTCTAAGCGACCATCCATGACGTATTGCTGCAAGCGTCACTTGACTCTAACACCAAAGACTTAACATATATCTCCTTGTGTTTCTGAATATTGTACATATGTGCTCAAAGTTTTCAAAACATGTCGCTAAATTATACATGTTTGTAATTTGTCACTATATACAAATTGAGTACATGAAGGGGTTACCCACGAAATTTGATTGTGTGCATGCCTTACCTGGCGTTCAGAAGAATAAATCTACCTTACCTGAAGTTCAAAAGAAAAAAAATCCCCTACCCACTGACCTGAGAATATCAACGTTTGACTCGTGAACAACAAGAAAACCAAGAATGTCAATGCTACATGCAATGCAGCATCGACATGCTTACATCATCAATTTGTTTCAGTATTCACAACCCCTCTTTCAAGGGGTTTGTGAATGATCGAGGGGAGGGGGTGCGTTTCGTTTCCATGGAGGGTCCAAGACTCCCCATGCGTTGAAAGGGAACCTACTAGGCCTTGCAACCGTAGGGCCCAGCAGGAGCCTACTACGGCAGGCCTAGCAAGAGCACGCTACCACAGATTTTTCATGTTTTGCATGGGCAGAGCCCACACAAGACATGAAATCCTACATCAAACCAAGGGGTTTGCGTGTTGGAAAACTAAAAAATGACAAGGTTCCAATGTTGCAATAAGGTTCACAGGGTTTCGTAGTAACATATGGAGATTTGGACAAAATGGGAATGCAAAAAACTTGCAAATGAAAATATAGGAATTAAGTTAATAATGTAAAAGCACCATAATCCATTCTTTTATTGTAATCTCAACTTTCTTGGGTTTGTTTTTTTCTCTAAGTACTTCCAAATGTGACGTTTTAGAAAAGAGATCTTGTGGAATTATTGTTTTGACATACATTTTAGATTAATGATATGTGCAAAACTATTCTATTGTAATCATTTTTCAACATGGAAGCTTTCCATGGACTATGGTCCGCACATTCATTGCATCCACATGTGTTCATGTTTGTATACATTCACATGCATCCATCTATGAAATTTTATAACTACAAATGGAATAAAAGAATAAAATTTATTGAATTTATTTAGAATTTACTTCGTACATATATGATTCGACCATATTGTGTGAATGATCCATCGTGACTTTGTCTATGACCATCAGTTGCAATTTCAATGTAGCTAATACGTATACTTACATAGCTATTGGTACTATTTCAGTTTTTGTCAGATTTACTCCTTACTTAGCACATAGATTCAACATTTTAGATTTTGGCAAACTGTAAGTTGAAGCCGGGTATGTATCTTTAGCTATCTTTGAGTGTGTATAAGTTTGGTCCTCACTAGTTCATCTCGCGTCCGGAGAATGATGCAGTTGAATGAGGTCGTCTGGCTGACCAGTCCGAGGCGTGTGAGAGAATCAAAGTTAGTGTGTCTTTAAAATTTAACCCTGTCAAACATTCTTGGTTTTTTTCCTGTGTCCTACAGAGACAGAAAGTACCAATCACATATCGCAAGCTAGCGGATGTCCCAAAAAAAGGTCCACATACCGATAACAATACGTTTTGAAGTAACAAAAAAAAACAGGTCATCGCTCAATCGCGATCAAGCGAAAACACCCATTTTTGCGTTCAAGCGGAAACAATTGTTTTTTTCTTTTCCTCACATGCAAACCATTGTAGTTTTAACATGCAAATCCCAATCAAACCACGCCCCGAATTACATTGGGGGGGTAAGGGTTTTTGTTTTTGCACGAGTTGCAATTGGGTTCCATGGAAGCGGGGCTCAGCAGGTTCCCTTTCAACGCATGGAGAGTCTCGGACCCCCCATGCAAAACAAACGTAAACCACTGCCTCAAACATTCATAAACCCCTTGATTGAGGGGTTTGTGAATGTTCAAAGAAATTGTTGATGTCAGCATGTGGACGATGCATTCCATGTAGTGTTGACATGCTACATTTCTCACTGTTTGTGGGTTAAATGTTAATATTCTTAGGTTTGTGGATAGGGGAGTCTTATTGTTCCAAACGCTAGGAAAAGTATTTTTGTTCTTCCGAACTGTGGGTATGGCATACACACAATCAAAATTTGTGCATAATCCCTACATGTACCCATTATCCAATCCTTTGAATTGTCTTCTGCTTTGCACATCATACTTGTGAACCACCTGAATATCGCTCGGTGTTTGTTTTGTCAAAATGGTCCTTGTCTGGTGGTAATACCATCGGCACCTTTCAGTGGGGACTTACGGTGCCGCCACATCCCATACGACAACAAAGGTCATACCCGGGTTGGTTCCCACAGGGCTCTGCTTCAAGGATATGTAGAATTTGAACCCAATGTCACCATCGAAGGCAAACTTCAAACTACAGTCGTAACCGCGGTTAGGGGGTTCCTGAATTACTGTCTGAGCAACTCGTGGAAATGCCCATCCCCCTGAGGTAAAGGAGAACGTTGCGACCAGATGCACCGTGATTGGGGGGCAATGACAATGTGTGGTGGTTAGACCTTGCAATCCACTTTGCATAATGCCGGTGATTCTGTCACTTGGGATACCATGTGGGCAATTGCCTTGTGGGCGTGAGGTTTCTTAATTTGCTCAAGGTAAGATATGTGTGTGTTGATTTGATCTTCAGAGCTAGAGAGGATTGTGTGTTGCAGCATGGAGTCAGGGTGACAAGGCTTTGGGGACTCTTTTGGAGAGACCTGATATCAGAATAACCAGATCTCTCGGAAGGCTAATGCTTGGAGCATCTGCCACCATGGGAAACACATGATCCCGTCGTAAAAATGGAAGACATGTTCAATGGCAAGGTTTCCTATAAGATGAGTGCTTTGTAGGATTCTGATTGTGGTAGGTCGAAGATTTTAGCAACTGTTGAAAGCATGTCCAATGGTATCTATACTTCGATTGCGCAAGGGGCACAGTGTGTTAAAAGGTAGGGGGAGGAAACGAAGATGGTCGTTGACTCGGATTGAGCGAATAATGATTCTGATAAGCACATCCTTTTGTTTTGGGCCTAGGATGTTTGATCTCAAGATTTTGTGCATGTACTGTATGGGGTTTGTGGGGAGTGTAACATGGCTCCAGTATGTTAACGGCTTAAATTCATCTGTCAGGAGGATTTTGTACCTGGCAAAGCGATAGGTATTTACCTTGAATCCACCGGGGTGGTATAGTGATGTTGTTACTAAACCCGATGAATATGTTATCCGTTATGTGGACAGGGGTCCAGTCCTCGAGGTAGAAGATTCGTAAGAGGGCTATCCTATGTTCTAGATTGGGATGGACAATGTATGGTTGAATGGTGGCTGGGTGGGTGAAGTCTCTGACTTTGTAGATGAGCGATGGTTTGATGGTTGTGTTGCTTGTTTGGCACCAGTACTCATGTTTGTTTTGGAGCTCCCTGTTTCCTTTGGAGAGGACTTGGGCCTATTTTGGGGGGATGCATTGTAAGACCTTCTTGCCAATGCATTTTTAAGGGATGACATTGTCATTTACTTTAACACCAGCAATTTGTAGGCCATATTTGACTGCGATTCTGGAAAGAAATTGTTTAGTTGTAGCTCCCTATCATAGAGAATGCGTTCTGATTTTGCAAGGCCAAAGGGTTTTCCGCCTTCTTTGGGAAGAACGCAATTGAATGCAACGTGTTCTTGTAGGGTTTCCTCGATGAAAAGGGACGGGGGTTTGATTTTGGGGTTGGAAAGGATGAAGATATTCATTATCGTTAACTAGCGGGGTGGTTTTTTGTGTTTGAGTTTGAGGATGACAGGATGGGCCAGGAAGCAGTGTTCTTACATACAAAAGTCTTAGGATTTACATGCCACATATTTCCAAGGGTCTTGAGTGGGTGAGAGGAATATGTACGCCACTTGTGCACTTTTAGCGTGAATGAGGGTCGGGGGCCACCGCATGTCTCCTCCATGGCTGGGGGTGATAGCCAGATTCTGGTCAATAAAGCGGAGTTTGCTGTCTTGTGATGGGGAAGATAGGAGGTTGAGGCAAGTGTTTGTGATCTGGTTAACAATGCGGGGAGGTGGGGGTTGGAGGTCAGAGTGAAAGAGGAACTTGGGGATGAGGTGTGTATTGATGGCTATGGTGCGCGTACGACTCGTCCAGTGCGTGTTGCACCATTATATTGTAGCAATTTTGAATTTGGGCAGGAGGGAGTTAGCCCACAGCAAGGTAGCCTGGGGGTCATGGTCGATGTGTAAATCCAAAACACATTGAGGTTCTACTGTTTGATTGTATGTGGTATCTAGAGAAGCTTGGGTGTTAGGGGTGGCGGGGAAGAGCATTGTTTTAGAAGCAGTGGCTCTTGGGCCGGAAAGGAGTGTACACCGGAGAAGGGAAAGAATGCTAGAGTTGAGGGAAGCAGGGCCTGTGACGAAGATGGATGTGTCTTATGCATATGCACCAAAGGAAGGGCAGAAGGGCACCTGTGTAATGGGGGGAGGGACTAAGCGTTTGAGGAGTTGGTTGAAGGGTCCCATCGCGATGATGAAGAGTAGGGGTGCTATTGGGCATCCCTGACGCACGCTTGTAAGCGTACGGATTTCAGTTGATAGGTGACCGTTGACGAGGAAGTTCGTACATGTTTTGTTCAGGGTGACTTGGATCCATCTTATGAAGGTCGGAGGGAACCCCATGTGCTCCATCGTGCGGTACAGGTATTGCGTGCACTGGGTATGTATACTTTTTTTAAGTCTACCAGTAGGAAGGTGAGTTCTGATTCTGTTGATTCGGCCTAGTGTTGGAGGTCAAGAATGCAAGTGAGTGTGTCTTTGGTGTTGCGGCCATGGACAAATCCAGTTTGTTCGAGGCTATTTATGTGTGGGAGAGTGAGGCGTAGTCTGGCGGCAAGTATTTTGTAAGAATCTTGTAGTCTATGTCGAGGAGGGAGATTTGTTGGTAGTTGCCCATGAGCGTTGGGTCTCTTTTTTTTAAGAGGAGGCACAGAGTGGAATCTGTGAATTCGGGGTGTTCGTTTGGGTTTGTAGGAAAGTGATTGAAGTATGCGAGGAGTGCGTCTGGGATGTGGTCTAGAGCTGCTTTGTAGTGGAGTAAAGGAGGAGGTGGATTTTACGACCTACTCTTGAGGTATTCCAAGAAACAAAAAAAAGAGGAAGGTGTTTCACGCAAAGCGTGCATAGGGTTACATAGTGACCGAGCAAAAGTATTTATGTTAGCATCTCTTCAGAGGCTAAACGATTTCCCGCAATCCGGACCACATAATGGAAGGTTTTCCCTGAGACTTTGCCTCGTCCATGGAATCAAAATCTGGTTGTAAATGGATTGCCAAAGTGTCACTCGCATTCGTTCAAACTATTTGTTTTTTTTTTTCCATTCGTGCTCTTAAATATTGTGCATGGTTTGGGAAAACTTTTCCTAGATTACCTCAAGCGATGTTGGATTTACTCCAACTTGTGTGGATATAAAAGCTATGAAAAAAAACCAAAAATTGAACAAATGTGCTTGACAATACAACTTTATGTATAACAATTCACCAACATATTGAAGAAGAACCTCAAAGGGAATTTATTCTCGTTTTTTTCATGATATTTGTTTTATCTCCTGATGAGTTTTTTTTAATGAGATTAATTTGCTCTTCTATCATGAACATTATAGTTTCACATATTCATGATGAACTTCTCTAGAAACAATCTTTGACAAATGTGGATGATTTTTAAATGTTTCATTATGTTATGAAAATCAAAATGACGTAATTAGAGGAATAATTCAATCTATTTACCTTCTTCTATGACGGTGGTTGAGTTTCTTTTCTTTCAATTGCATTTTGACCCTGTTTGAAGCCAGGTTCACGAGTCACAAGAGTTGGTCATGATGACCAGTTCTGTGAAACAGGACAGGGAGAGGCAAAGGTTGGACCCAACCCAACGTCCTTACCCTGTTGCTCTGTTGTCGGACAAGTGATTCCTTACTATCCGGGGTGTGTCCGGCTATTCATGTCGGTGTCCGTGATTTCTTTGTACTGGGTCGACCTGAGCAGGGCGTCCACGGACGTGGGGGGGGCATACAGTCTTACAAATTCTTGCACCCTGATTGGTGGATACGTCAAAAAAATGACCGATCCACCGATCACGATTTTCTTATGGCACAAACACACAAAAGAAAGAAAACAAAGGGTTACCATGTAACCCAGAAAACAAGAGCAATATGTTGCACACAAAGCATGCACATGGTTACATAGTAGCAATGTTAAGTCATCATTCATTCGGCCCTCATAATGGAACTGAAGAGAAAAACCTAAAAAATAAAAAAAAGATTGAGACGATTCAAGAACCATGCTAACTCCTCGCAAAATGGAAAAGATTACAAAGACCTTCTATGTACTTCAAAGAAGTCTACTATGTACGTTCCGTGTTAGATTTTGTCAAAATTAGAGGCCTTAAATCATGAGTAATGTTTCCAGGGAAAAATGTGCATTCATTAATATGTTATCGTGCAATGTTGGGTAATGATGAATGATTTCTAGGCAAAAAGGAAAATGTGGGTTTTGTAGATGAAAACTTCATATAATAGAATCTAAATTCAGTAAATCTTCATTAACTGATGATTTTTATGTATTCATTTTGCGTTAATCTAACGTAAATTGGTTTCCTCCTAACGTTTTGTTTCCGGGATCAGTTGTTTGGCTAGTCTAGCCAAACAACTGACTTGACTGGATGGAAAGCTTGGCCAAGCTTCCCAGACAACTTTGTATTTTGCCCCCATTCTCACTCCGGCATGTCTGAGACGCCCCCATTCTGAGAAAAATGGCTGGGTCGCCCCCATTCCGGAAAGTCATTGCCAGGTCGCCCCCACTTTTGGTGCTTCGAGAAATTATGGCGAGGACGCCGAGTACCAATGAAACATCATCGACATCTTGCCCCCACTTTAAAAAGAGGGAGTAAGATGACAATAACATTTTGTATCGCACATTGGTGAAAATCAGTTTCAATAAAAGCATACTGTACACAATCATGGACACCGAATCCGCCGTGTCCGACGTCCAGACTTGCTCGCATCGTTGTTGTCGACTTTTACATGTGACAGGTTAGACATTGTATATATGTATTGTTAACTCATAAGTCATCTCTAACAGCAGAGGAAACGTCAACCAAATGAAATCAAAGAGTTTCCTATGCCTTTCCCGGCAATGACTTTGGAGATGCCGCGATGGACGTACGAGCACATATAGCGAAAGCTGCCCATACTCGGAAGCCCATTGCGCTGTTTCGCAGATCCTCTTAAAACAGAACCCCGCAAGTCATAGGGTCGAGGCCGACTAGGGACGGCTCCTTATAAAACATCACCGAGGATCCAGACCAAGTAGTATTGCACCATCTTAATCGAAAAAATAAATGACATGTCAGACGGCTACGTAAACCGCCGCCGAGCGATAACGACGGCATAAGGTTTAAAAACAAACTATATATTACCACGCGAGAGAGAGAGAGTTGTTATGCGTGAAGATGCTTATGTGAAATGGACATTGATGATGTATCACGCAAAAACACGCCCCGAATACCCACTCAACAGGTTCTCGTGAACTATCTCGGTCGACACCGGAAAACAAGTAAAGTTACGTGAATACCTCGATCAATGATCACTAAAACATGTCAGGCCAACAGCAAAGAAATGTCACCAAACGTTGCACCCATGCAAATCAAGTATGCATATGAAGAAAAAAAATCAATAAAAATGATTCTATGTACATTTGCATGTATATGTACAAGTTCATTTCATGTGCAAGTAAAGGTATACGTATATGTATATGTATATCTATATGTATATGTATATGTTTATGTATATGTATATGTATATGTATATGTATATGTATATGTATATGTATATGTATATGTATATGTATATGTATATGTATATGTATATG
>SZWC01035206.1:7500-10904 GCA_023375785.1 Penium margaritaceum | reverse complement strand
ACCTTCATGTAGACTTCCTTCACTTTTGAAAATCTTTCTCTTAGACAACTCTCCTCTCCTTTTCTCTCCCCATGTTCAATGTTCTCCCTCCCTCTAGACCCTACTCCCTCCGCTCTCCCCTTACTTCTACCAACACTTCATCCAGCCCTTTCCCCAGAGTTCCCTTCTTTCTTGCCCAGTCTTCCTTCCATGCCTCCATCTCTTCATTTTCCCCATGCTCTCTCCCTCCCTCCACCCCTCCCTCCCTCCCTCACGAACTCCCTCCCTCCTTCCAGCGGGTCGAAGAAAGGAGAGGGGCGGAATCCACCCTGTATATCTGTTCCTCTTGCTTTCCTCCCTCCACTTTCCTTTCCCGGTCACGCTTTACTACTTTCATCCTCCTACTCTGTTACTACCCCCCAAGTCCACCTCCCTATTCCTTTGTCCCCTCCCTCGCCTCTTCTTCCCACCTTCCTCCCTGCCGCCTGTTCTTGGATCCATCTCCCTTATGCTTCGCTTCTGCCCCTCCGCCAGCAACCCCTGTTCTGTGCTTGGCTCACTGCTGCATAATCGTTCCCCTTTTTCTTTTCTCTTAGGTCTGACGGGAGCTCTTGATCGACCTAATCAAGGTTCACATGGACTTGAGGTTCATCATCTTCAAACAAGCTCGGTTCCAGCTATCCCTCCCCTCTGTTGTTGTGCGTCCCATTCTAAGGTAAGATTGGAGCGGCATTCGTTGATGAGGCACTTGGGCAGCTTTTTCCCTATGAATGAAGGCACAACCTCCGTCCAAGGATTTCTGTCGTGGTCCTTGGGTGGAAAGACTTCCGACGCGGTGGTGGTCTCTCTAGAGTTGCGCTTGTGGGCACCGCTGAAGAAGACTTTGTGGGGTTGATGGGAAGTAGGTTACTTCGCGTGCCTGAATGTGTTCGTGTCCGCGGACTGATCGGCTTTGGATGGAGCTCTGAGGGTTTCCATGGCTTTCTCAGGTCCCTCGAAGCTCGCAACAACATCATGCGGCATAGATTTCAGTTTCATCGTGGACTTAGAACCCTGAAAGGGAATGTCTTCGGTTGATGACGTCAAATTAAGCGAACGATAGTAGGCAAGGTCAGAGAAACAGAAAAAGTGTTGCATCGACAAGCATCCACCACCAGCATGGGTTTCGAGCGAAGCACCTGCGTAGTGGCTTCTTGACTGCAGATTTTTTCCTCTCAGACCACACTGTCGAAGAAGAACTCAGGGTCGAGTAGGCACAAGGGCCCATGCGAAGCGCTGTTCTAACTTCTTCCTGTGCATTGTGTGCAGCCACCCTGTGGCCGACGTCGTCGTGCCCGTCTGGCGTGGCAGACCTACGCTGGATTGCACTCCAGCAGACCAAGCGTCCGGTGGCCTGCCGAGAGAGCAAAAGCCCTACCGAGGACGTGCTCCGCATCGGATTAGCACCAATCATACGGGCGCGGTAGAGGATTCGAGTTCAGTGATGCCTATTCACCGTTCGATCGACCGCTCGGACAAAGCGCTGTCACCTCGTACCGACGAAGGCTACCTCTGCATCTAACTATGGCGGCCCTTATCGCCTGGCCTTTGCAAGCACTACACCGATCTTTGTGGTAAATCGTATGGTACTGCAATCTGCCTTACACGAGCTAGAAAAAAAAAGATTCCGAAGGTTATTTGCAAAACGAAGAGTGGGTCGGAACCGGATTCGTCGTTGCCAAGATTACTTCTCACATGTCCAAAAAGCTTCTGCACAGGAAACCGTGTCCACGTCAAGATACAAAAAAACAAAAAAACAAAAAAACGGGACCTTCGCCTGACCTGCAAGACTTTGGGCTCTGTAAACAGCAAACTAGCGCGACCTCGTCGTTCGCCCAAAGCGCCACCAAATCAACCAGCTGAAATCTCTGAACTACCATCTCCCCGTTCACTGCGAAAATCTATGCCAGCTACCCTAGTTTGCCCTCAATACCTTGTGAAGAACCAATTTCAGGAAAGCCCCATGGTAACATTCGTGAGTTCATTAAGCTTTGGACTCATCCAAGGCCCTGCGACAGCACGGAATGGGAAGCTCCCTTTCAAAAAAAGGAAATTTTGGACTCCAAAAGACATTTGTCCACGCTAAACGTCTTCAGAAGGTGGTGAAATCTACCTGGAATAAAAAAAACACGGCAAGTCAACCGTACAAAGGAGAATTCAGTTGTTTCATCGCACAAAAGTGCCCATGTATTAACAATTACATCAATATTCAACCACAACAAGATGCATGCTTTGTAAACATGCGTCTTTACATGTCACGGAAATACACCATGTAAGAGATCAAACAGAATCTTTTAAACAAACATTGTGACTTGATGCTGAAACGCAATCTATAAAAAAAGAGACCCCTTTTTGCATCTTCTCATCGTTAGATGTCCTAATCATTGCAAGACCCTCCTAGAACATGCATTCTTTTAAGCTTAAACAATACAATGATGCATGTCAAATTTGAAGCGCTTTGAATACTTCAGCATCAAGTGGGTTGTCTCTCTTCTTGGAAAACGATTGCACATCTCTAAAAACGAAAAAGGATCCCATATTGTAAAACATTACGAAAAAAAAAGAGCATCAAACATAAAACTAAAATCACGAAATTGTTGGAACAACATATGAGATGTAAAGAAAGAAACACTTATCAATGAGCATAAAACGACACCTTTTCTAAATTATTTATGCCCCATAATATTCAATAAGAATGATTTAATGTGCATAAAACCTTTCTTCAGAAATTTGTTCCGAAAATGTCATCCCAAGGGATTTTCATCTCTTCAAGAATCAGCTCAATATTCCCTCATGGTGTAGGAAATCAAACTGAATCAACATCCCTATGACAAAAAAAGACATCAAAGTAAAAAAACAACACCAACTAAAAACATCCTTTTGCTACAAAAGGTGGTGAATAGACTAAAACACTAGTGTTATATACGTGGTTCATTCTTTATAGACAAATGCTTAAGCCCTCCAAAATTTCATCCAAAATATTCTTCCTATCATTCTCACATTAACTACTCTCGTCTTTCCATCCTTTACTCAGCTTTACCATACAACTTGCTCTCATTCGTTTTCGCTACTTTAATTGCAACATAAACCCCTCCATCAAAATGAAACAGAGTATTGAAATCAAGGACGCAAGCCCTTTCATCCATGCAGTTTACAACCTAGCTTTTTATATGCAACGCCCATGTGTGAAAAATCAACATACACACGTTTGAGGTATGGTAAATCATCCTAAAGTCATACACTCATCCATGAGTGAATCAAAGAGAGTTTTCCTACATGCAACCAGTTTCCAAAAGTAATCAACATCAATCCAAGTCCTAGTTGTTATGAGCTACATTTACCACGGACTGGTTTTTATAAGATTTTCATGTTCACAAACATATTCA